>PVHP010029246.1:0-11493 GCA_004024765.1 Zapus hudsonius
ACCCACAGAAGAGGATATCCAGCTGATTGGGGATGGGGAGGAGGAGCATTGGGGAATTGAGGATAACAACTCATTGTTTGCCCACTAAATAATGTAACTCATTATGGTCAATATATATATATATATATATATATATATATAAATGAAGCATTTGAAAGAATTATGATGCGTTCCTTGAGTTTCCAGCCCACACTCATGCTTGCAGTCTTACCTGGTTGGCATTTTAGATTGGTTGTTAAGGATTATAACAATTAATTCAATGTGATTGGTGTTTATGGGTATGTTGTCTTTTTAATTCATACAAATGCTTAAAAAGAGTAGTTTTTAATCACAAGATTTAAAACCAGAATTTTAGGAAGGGTGACACTTTAGTGCAACTATTCCATGGCACGAAGGGGTTGGTCTGTCAGGGACTCTACTGACTGCCTTATAAGGCAGAAAACATCAGCCCTCATTTCTTATTCACTGTGTTTCTTAACTGAGTATTGTTATTTCTTTGTTAAACTTGTTGTCCTTGACGAGAGTGTTTAGATGTCACCTCACCCAACACAACAGTTCAATTTTCTGAGTTCCCCAAACACTTGGCTGGTAGTTCATTAAACTAGCATTTCTTATAGTTAATAAAGAATGTGATAATAAAGAGGAGAATAGACAAAGAGAAGACAAAGGGAGAGAAGGAAGGAAAAGAAGAGAAAAAGTTTCTCTCCTGCTTTCTCTTTGTCCTCACAATGTGATAACCCACATCAAATCATATTAACACTTGGTCCTTAAAATATTTTATCATTTTAGAAACTAATAATTTCAATTAATCAGAGGAAACAAAGTGTTAGAATATTTCACTGTGCAAAATTATTCTCTGATACCTTATTTTTTCTTCATTTGCCTCTAACTTACTTTTATTTTTTAACAGCCTTCCCAGTATATGAGACCTGATTTATATCTTAGGTGCCAAAGAAATGAACAGGATAGAACGTCAGATCAAAATTTTCACCTCTATCATGGCAGCCAAAGAGTTCAGAAAAGTAATTGTATTTATGATTAGTGACCTTCCAGGACTGTTTTGGTGACTCTGATTTCCCTTCTCCCTCTCGTTTTTCCGTCTTACCACGTTTCTACATCATGTCTGCCTAGACAAAGCTAGACAAAGGAAGATCCAGGAGAGGTGAACAGGGAAGGTGCAGGAGTGATTAACTGTGCCTCAAAAGTCAATTTTATGTGCATATACAATGCACTAAAATGATATACTTTATTGCTTGTTCTAGAAACTAAATCTTCTATACCTATAAGGCTTTCTTACTCCAGAGGTTAACATTGTGGCATGTAAAATTCCAGAGCAGATGACTGAAAAGAAATCCATCACACTCGCCACCCACCTGCAATCAAAATGCTCCTTTTCGCCAACTCTTGGAATTTTGTGGTTCAGCCTTATCTCACTCACACAGTGCTCAACGAACTTCCAGAGGGCAGAGGGAGTTTTGATCATCTTCACACTCTGCTGTACTTAGCGAAGGTCTCACAGTAAGACAGGTTTTCAAGAAATATTGAATGACAGCTTGGGGGTGGTCCAGGTGTTCGGCTTTCTGTAGAATCTTTTCAGCTGATCCTTTTGACATCAAGTGCTGGGAGGAAAGGAATTGGAAGAATGACGGCCCTGTCCCAGGTCAGCGTCTCACAAACTGTTCACCTGTATCATGAACTTCACTGTTTTAGGACAGTTTCTTCCCTCCATATACTTTATCAATTATCACTTTCATAGTGAATTTCCACATTGTTTTCAAAAGTTCAAATTATAGACATACAAGGATTTCTAAATGGAGTTTGGTAAACCATCAAGAAATCTTAAAATGGTTTTATTTTGATTTAGACTATACTTCTCATGAGAGAAAGAAATAACACCTTGCAGAGCTGAATGGGGAAAACAGATAACGACAGAAAAGACAGTTTTGGTTTAGGTTTCCAGAGAGAAGACTCTTGACTCTCTACTTTCCATCAAGCCCTGTGGGCTGGGAGCAGTCACTCTAGTCCCCAACCTCAAGGCCTTCATTCTGCTCACAGGTGGCACCTGCCTTTGTTTTGGAGAGCAGAGCCGATTCCAGCCCAGCCCATTGAGGAAGGTGAGCCTGGAGGGAAGAGGTCTCACAGGACAGGCACAGTCGGAGCTGGCTGGCCTGCCAGGCTGTGTTTTCCTAGCTTGTGCCTGAGCCAGTAGAGTGCCATAGACGGCGGCCTCATGAAGAGTTTACCAAAGTCCCTTCCATTTCAGTCTTTTTGGAGTAGTTTGAGAAAAATTTGGATAATTCTTCCTTGGATATTCTGTAGAATTCAGCTTTCCTTTTAAATTTCCCATTGTCCATTGATCATTTAAAGAATTCCATTTAATTCCCATATGTTTCTGTACATTTCCTTCTTCGTGTCATTGATTAGTAGTTTTGGTCTGAGAAGATACATGCTATTGCCAAATTAAATAATCACTGAGATTTGGCACGTGGTAGAACATGATCTATGTCGAACAATGCTCCATATGCTGATGACAAGAATGTGTATTCTGTAAAGGTTGGATAACTGAAGTAAAGAATCCCCTAACATGGTGATGGCTGGATCTTAAATTCTTATGAAGGACTACTTCAACATTAGTTTTGGTTGCCATGAAATTAGTGTATTTGTCTCATTTCACCACTGATACTTGTGCTATGCATTTGTTCATGTATTAATGGACATCAACACCCTGAAGTGATAAGTTAGGTAAATATATAGAGAGGAGGAAATAGATGGAAAGACAGTTTTGTTTAAACAGTCAAAGGGTTTTGAAAGGAGAGATTTCTTGATTCTTTCTACTGATATCTTCACCTTAAAAAATTCATCTCAAAGCAACTTCTCTAAGGTTTCTACATTTAACCTGTTGTGATACATCGAGACAAGTTTTGTAGTATTTTTCTTCCATTTTAAGTCCATTTCAAATTTCCAGCTTCTTGGTCTCGAGTCCAAACCTATGTACCTTCCATTCATTAATCTCTATATGGTCATTTGTCTATTGTCCGTTTCCCCTGTATTCTCCCATGTACGTCGAGCTCTCCCTTCACCTCTGATTTACTGGATGGAGCCTTGTTACTCTTACACATGATTTCTGAAGGCTTATCACAAATGATCACTCATCAGGAATGCTTCACAGCCTTCTCCCTGACCCCATGCCAACAGAACAAAATGTGGCATTACACAAATGGCAGGCACACACACAGAGAATGGGAGAAAGCAGAGAACAGACATATTATTGCCATCAAAGCTCTACACTGCACAGCCAAACTGACCCCCCACTTCATGTCACTCTACTTCTGGTTTCTTTTCCTAGATTCTCACTACATGTCGCTTTTCTGTCTTTTAAACATGCCACCCTTGTTCTCTTTCGAACATCCTATGCTTGTATGAGAAAGCAATTGTCGTTAAGGATGTGATGTATTAAGACTATGCAGATGCCTTTTATTGAATCTCCTTAGAATGCCATTATGGCTTACTATTTCGATCTGTTTATAAAGATGATTTTGAATGATAAGTTTTAGTGGGTGTTGAATATTTCTTCAATCTATATGCATTCCACTTGATTTAACCACTTCTCTGTAGGTGGTCGAGTTGATTTTCTCTAATTTCTAAACATAAAAAAATATTGAAAATCTGGTTCTTCACACAAGGAGTCCTTCTCTGCATAATTATGGTCTCAGTTGAAATATTCCCAAAGGTGAAATTACTGAGCTAAATAGGATGAACATATTGTCTTTCACTGTACAGTGCTGATTTCAATGCAAGCAGCTGTGTTCAATTAGATTAATTTCACCATAATATTACTAGCTTTCAATGGTTTTCTTTAAAAGAAATTGTTTCACCCACTAATAAAGAATACAATGCAGTGCTAAAAATAGTTTTTCCAGGCCTTTTATAATTGACCACTATGCGTTTTCTCGGATTTTATAATTGTTGCTTAAGGAAACTATTTGTTCTTATTCTTTATATTATTTAAAGTGAAAAAGAAGAATCCAATTAACAAGCTTTAACAACCACAAAATAAAGATTTTTGAAAGGACATTCGATATATTTTCTAAAAATTATTTTATTGTTGTTCTTTTCATTTGTATGGACTTACTTTGTCAACATCTATTTTAATGTGTCAGTATTCGTGTTTTTAAAATTCTTCTTCCTCCTCAGTCACAGAGGTTGTAATGCCATGGGAAAAGTTCCTTATTTATTATCCTCTTTATATTCTTTCTTCTTTATTGCAAATGGCATTTCTTCCTTGCTCTTTGGGCTTCCGATATCATTTCCAGTCAGAGAACTACTCCATCCTGCTCTCTTGAGCCTACTTCTCCCAAGTTTCACACATGAAGCTAAGTGCCTATTTTTTTTTCAATGGAGGAAGGATTTTTTCATGTTAAAATTCCATGTTATAGTTCATTATGGAGGGAGAGGAGTAAGGGAAAGAGCTTGACGCAGAGCTGGCTACATTCAGCCAACAGTGAGAAGTCAGAGAGCAATGAATGCTGAATGCACAGTTATCTCTCTTTTATACTGTACAGGACCCCAGCCCCAAATAGTGCCATTGATGGGTAACATGGGTCTTCCCTTCATCTTCATCTCCTCTTCGAAGATAATTTTATTTCATTCCTCAAACGTTCCTCCTGCAAACAGAACTATTCTATGCCTCGTTCCATAAACTAAAATGTTGGATTCCAGCTGGGTGTGGTGGCGCATGCCTTTAATCTCAGCACTCAGGAGGTAGAGGTAGGAGGATCACCATGAGTTAGAGGCCAACCTGAGACTACAGAGTGAATTCCAGGTCAGCCTGGGCTACAGGGAGACCCTACCTTGAAAAAACAAAATAAATAAATAAGTTAAATAAAATGTTGGATTCTTTTGTTGTTTGTTCTTTAAGTAACTACATTTCCAGTCATCAGCAAAACCAGCTCCCCCCAGCTTCACTCACTAATTCCAGTTAGCAGAGGCCTGTGCTGACTATAAAAATGACCACTACTATGGCAAACCCTGTTCCAACTCCACCCTCAAAATATGTACCAGATAACCACGTGAAGCCTCTGGTTCGCTCACGCTGGATCCCATGAGTCACCTGAGCAAAGGCTCTAATTCTGGCTCAAAGGCAGCCTCTACTTCTCGTTTCTTTTCCTAGATTCACATGACATGTCACTTTGATGGGCTTTAACCATGTCACCCTTGTTCCATCTTTCAGACAGGTTATGCTACTATGTACCTCAAGCCTTTGTACCTGCTGAGCTTAGCATTAGCTTAGTGACCTTTGGTAACTCTGCATGTCTGCCTTCGGTTTCTCATTCAAATCACAGTTCAATGTAAATCTTCAAAGACACTATCTAGGGACATTTCTCCAAAACTAAATAAAATAAATAAATAAATATAAAAATATTTTAAACATCCTTCCTATTTTCTATATACTTGCTTGCTTTCTTAATTCACATTTTTTTTTGGTAGCAAATTCTGATGAAGTTTTAAAAAGTTGAAGGTATAAAGTTGTTTTCATCCCTTTCTGCTTTAGTTTCCTGTGATGGTTAGGCTTTGTTGTCAACTTGAACTTTTTAATTATCTTTAATTCCCCTGTATCTATTAGCTACAAATAAATCCTCTCCTCCCATAAACTGTGCCTGGATTGGAGATTCATCCCAGCGGCATGTGGCTGACTACATACAACATTTCCATTCTCATCCATCTGACAGGTCACGGCTATCATCTACATGTGTTTTTTTCCAGAGCTCTTCTGTGCCTATAAAAAATGACCACTGTCTGGCTAGAGAGATGGCTCAGGAGTTAAAGACACCTGCTTGCAAAGCCTGACGGCCTGGGTCCCCAGTACCCACCTAAAGCCAGATGCACAAAGTGGTGCATGCACCTGGAGTTTGCTTGCACTGGCAAGAGGTCCTGGCATGCACATTCTCTCTCTCTCTCTCTCTCTCTCTCTCTCTCTCTCTCTCTCTCTCTCTCTCTCTCTCTCTCTCATCTCTCCTTGCAAATTTTTTTAAATCACTACAGTGAGAGTACTCATGCTGTTTTTATGATGTGTGTACATGTATGCATGCATGTTTATATGTGTGGATGTGATGGCATTTTGTAGTATATAAATATGTCAAAATAATTATATACGCACTTCTGATGTGAATATGGTTGTTGATGTCAGGTAACCTCACATGACTCCTCTTGACATTATGTAAAGAATAATGAACTCTCCCCACATTTTATTTTCAAATAAATTTGGAAAGATGAGCAGTATGCATATGGAAAGAAGTATGCAATGACTATGCATACAAAATATGAAAATTAGTAAAATATTTTTCTACCTTGTTTTTAAAAAACAAAGTTTAGAATAATGTTAACAATGTCTTGATGCCCTTCCTCTTGTTTCATTATGCTCTAGAGACCTTAGGAGGGTTCTCTAATTATGTCTCTGTCCATATCACACTTAAATTCAATACATACAGTTAATGTTAACAACCAATGTCCCAGATCATAATAATTGTATTTTTCCATTATGTTATATCTAGTAGTCATTCAATGAATACACATTTTATAATGAATACAACTGCATCCTTAGGATACTGTGCAAATTGCAAATATTATGTCAAATGCAGGCCTTTGGGACCTTGATAGACATTGCCAAGTATTTGCTATAAATTTTATTCAAGTTGCATGTCCAGGAGAATTTAGCCTAAGAACTGCTTCCTCAAAGCTTTGCCAAGATGGAGTTTTATCAAGTATTTGAGGCTTTGTCAATAAAATAGATGAAAAATGGAATAATTTATTATGACTAGTGGCTGAATATCTTTAAATATGTCTAAAAGCCAAAACTATATTTTTTGTCAACCTTTTCAATTTGAGTCATATAGCCATACACTCAAATTTGCTGTATGTCCGACAGTGTTCTGTTCATTTGAGAGAGATCAAGCAAATGTGGGCATGTGTATGAAAACATGATAGTGCTGATATTCTCTGGTTCTGCTCATGTTGTTTTTGCATTCGGGGCCCTTGCAAAGGAATTGATATGTAAAAACCTTTTTTTCTTTATTTCTAAAGCTTGTCTAGAAAGCTTTTCTTGTCAGTCTGTGCTTATGATGTATACATTGTATATTTTTTGTATAGTCAACAATGGTTTAAAAAACAGTAATGCTACCACGCCCCTCTCCTTCCTCTTGCAGTTTCTCCCAAATTCTCATAGGTTTACACGATTATTGAATACTTTTTCCATGTGCTTAGTATGTATCTTTCCACATTTCCTTGAAAATGGCAGGTGGGGAGAGATCAGTATTGTTTCCTATAATTTCCATAAGAAACAGGTGGGACTGGAGTGGACAGATGACGTAGAAGTGTTCATATCAGAAGTCAGTCTATTTAATTTAAGATATGCTTTAAATTATATGTTCCCAAACAGTCACTACACACAGATCACAAAAAGGTCAGAAAAACAGCTTGGGCTGCTGGGATTACAGACCCTCCTGTGCACAGGGGAGCAGAAAACAGCACTGTAAGGTCACCCCTTCACCACAGCCATTGGTTGAGACAACATCACCTCCCTATGACTTTTGATGATTGGACCATGGCTGTTTCTCAATGGGTTGATGTGACTCTGGTAAGTAAAATGTTAAGCCTAGTCTTTCATTATTATGCCAGGGTATATGGGTCAGACTAAGGAGCTGTGGTCTAAGCGTCTTCCCTTTCAAGTTCATTGCTGACCTCCTCAATACATCTAGGAGTGCAGTACACATAAGCAGGTCTCCCACTGATCTTTATGAAGAATGTCATCTCAGAGGAGGAACCTCCTGTTCTCCAAAGCTTTAGGTAAATATTACATCTAATGATGTGATATCAATCTGTATGATTTTTGGGATTCTCATTTTAAAATGTATTTATTTATTTGTTTGCAATCAGAAAGAGACAGAGAGAAGAGAGACAGAGAGAGAGAGAGAGAGAGAGAGAGAGAGAGAGAGAGAGAGAGAATAGGTATGCCAGGGCCTCTAGCCATTGCAAAGGAAAGCACTTTGTGCATCTGGCTTTATGTGAGTACTGGAGAATCAATCCTGAGTTGTTAGGCTTTACATGCAAATGCCTTAACCTCTGAGATATCCCTCTAGCCTTGATTTTCATTTTTATAGAGTGTATGAACATTTTTAGCATATTACAGCTTTAGTCTTGTCCATGAAGGCCTTATAGATATATTGTATAAAGAATTGTCTTGAAAAATCACAATTTGTCTGCCATTTTTCACTTTGTAATTCTCAAAAATAAATTGGTGAGGACAGAGTGGAGAGCTGAACTAGAAATGTTAATATCAGAAGTCTATATTTATTTTAATATATTCATAAATTTATATGCTCCCAAACAGTCACCACACAGGCCAATGCACGCGTGCACACACACACACACACACACACACACACACACACACACACACACACACACTCACACACACATCCTGCTTTCTTAATGATTTTCTGATTCTATAATTCATTAAAAAATCTGTTGCCTTACTAGAGTAAGGAACACTGTTGAATGACATGCCCCAAGGCATCCTACCCACGTATGCAGAATGCCTCTTATTTGGATGCTAATTTTCATCACATGAGTCCGATGTTCTCCACTGTGTAGTTATTATCTTTCTTTTTGTAATTAGCAATTTTGGCGGAGGAACTTTGAGACCATGTTAATAATCCTATTCCTTAACATACCCTCCCTTCCTAGATGCTTTGTGTTTTGATGAGCCTTATCTGAATATTATTATTAGAACGTTTGCAAAAATTGTGTTTTTTGAAAATTAAACAAAATCCTTCATTCTTAAATTTTCTTGCTTGCTGAAAGTCTGGGGCAGGCATTTCTTGTGAGTCATTTTATTAGTCAAGTTCAGGGTCAGCCTTTGCGCTGTCTGTCCCATGGAAATATGACCATTGTCCTTATTGCCAATCCACTAGGCTTTTTATTCATATGAATAACATGCTTGCTATGAAATATGTATATTTAGAGGATTATGTGACTCCATCCTGTCAATTGGGTGACAGGCAGCCTGGAATTTGGCTGAGCAAGTACAGGTAAAATCTTTCTTTGGGATTCAGACATTTATCCAGCCATTTCCTAATGCATTGTGCAATGCGTGTTCTTGGGAAGATTTTGAAAATGCCTGCTTTGTTTCCCTTCTATTTACCAGAACTGCTTTCTCAAACAGTTTGTAAATCCATGGATAAGGAGAATTGGCTTTTCTGGAAGAAATTCTGTGTGAACTTCCTCCCTGCCTTGTGAAGAGGATTCACACTCTGACCCTCAGGGACACTGCAGTGGAATTCTCTGGGGTTTCCACACCTAACACTATTTACAAATGAATTTTCTCTAAACCCTATCAAGTCAATCTCTGTAACTAGCACATTTGCAATCTGGCTCTCCCTGGTGTTCTGACATCCTGGGCCCCTGTGTGGTCACTTAGCTATGCAGGCACACGGGCCTCATCGGGCATCTCCTCACTCCATTCTGTGCTTGTAAAGCTCTGTTTCCAAGATTATTGTCCTAAACAGAGTCTGGAGATCCATCTTCTGTGTATGTTTTATCTTTCTGGCATTACTGGCTTCTCTTAGCCATCAGAATGCAATGAAGTGCTTGCTAACCTGATTTGTTCTTGGATTTCAAATTCTTAAGAAAAAAAAACCTCATTTTAAAACTCTATACCTGCTAAATTTCTTTTGTATTTGCAAAAATCTGCCAAATTTAAACTGAAAATACTTTTAAAAGAACGCACCAAGATTCCCTGCCCCAGGGAATTGGAAGGGGAACCTGTGTCACCATAGTTTGGGCAGAGGACAGAGATATTCTGCCATTAGAGCTGGGCTCCCTGGCCACATTAGTTGAGGCACAAGGTTTCTCTGAACCATTGGGCTTGGGCACTCCATACCCTTGTTTGGGCACACAGTTCCCCCAGCACGCAGATCTCCTAAGCCATCCTTCCTTTTGGCAGGTATTGGACCTGAGGACCCACACTTCCAAACCCAAAAGTAGCTGACAAAAATAAATAATTATTTATGGGACAGAAATCAATGTAATAGAAACAAAAAAGGAAGGAGTTGGTTCTTTGCAAAGATAAACAAAATTGTTGAAACTCTTAAACAAATTGAAAGAGAAGATCCCATCAATAAGATTAGAAGTAAAAAGGAAGCATTTCAACTCATACCAATGAAATAGGGGAATAATGAGGATATAGTACAAACCTATTTTATGACAAATTAGAAAATTTCAAAGAAATGAATGAGTTTTTAGATGCTGATGACCTACCAATGTCAAAAGAAGATGAGCCGATTGACTCAAACAGATACATAATAAGTAATAAAATTGAAGCTGTAATGTTAAAAAAAAAAAACAGCCAGGTCCAGATGGGTCCCTGGCAGAATTCTGATAGATCTTTAAAGAGAAACTATTGCTTTCAGTTTATTCCATTTACTAGAAGAGGAAGGACACTCCCTAACTCCTACACCAGCAGCATCACACTGATGATTACAGGTTGGAAGAACTAATATTGTAAAATGGTCATGCCACGAAAATCCATATGCAGGTTTAATGCAATGCCAAATAAAATTCTAATACCATTAGTCACAGAAATAGACAAAATAATCTTAAAATTCATATGTCCATCCAAAAACCCTGGATAACCAAACGTAACCTTGACAAAAGAATACTGTTTGAGATTTCACCATACAATGTCTCAAGTTAAACCACAGAGTGATAGTAATAATAATAATAATAATAATAATAATAATAATAATAATAATAATAACAGCCTGGTACAGGCATAAGAACACACATGTATATCAATGCAATGTATTAGATTATCAAAATAATTACAGCCATCTGATTATAGGCACATATGCCCAAAACACTGAGGAAAGATAGGATTTTCAACAAACAGGGGTGGAAAACTGTCTACTTACAGAAGAATGAAACTCTGTCTTTATTTCTCATCCTATTAAAAAATAGCTCCAGATGCATCAAGAATCTCAGTGTGAGGCTAGAGATTCTGAAATGGCTGAAGGAGAGATAGGCTTAGGAAAGGACTTTTTTAAAAATATTTTATTTATTCATTTTCAAGGAGAGAGAGAGAGAGAGAGAGAGAGAGAGAGAGAGAGAGAGAGAGAGAGAGAGAGAGAGAGAGAGAGCACCAAGGCCACCACCTTGTGGGTCTGGCATATGTGGGTACTGAGGAATTGAACCCGGGGCCTTAGGCACTAGAGGCAAGTGCCTTAACCGCTAAGCCATCTCTCCAGCCCAGGAAAGGACTTTTTTGAATAGGACTTCACTAGATTGGGAAAGGAGACAACCCATCAACAAATGGGGACTCCTGAAACTAGAAAGCTTTTGTGCCATTGAGGAAAGCAAGCTCTGAGTCAAGAGGAACCTACAGAGTGGGTTATGACCTACCAATGTCAAAAGAAGATGAGCCGATTAACTCAAACAGAC
>PVHP010029246.1:11593-22571 GCA_004024765.1 Zapus hudsonius
ATCTGGAGATTAGGCCTTTGTCTGAGTTATAGCTGATAAAAATTGTCTCCCAGTTTGATGGGGTGTCTATTGACTCTGAGTATGGTTTGTTTGTCTGTACAGAAGCTTTTGAGCCTGATCAGGTCCCATTGGTTAAGTGATTGTTGCATTTCCTGGGCTGCTGGAGATTTGCTCAGGGATTTTCAAAAGCAAAGCCATTTTTCTGCTTGGAGGAAACAAAGAAGCATAAATAAGATTTCAGGGATTCCATAACAAGCAGTTACTAATTGGTCCTTTGAATGGCACTATTCTTTTCATTGGGCTAAATTGTCTCTCACACACTCATCCATTGCAAAATAAACTATAAAATGTGGCTTTAGAACATTGTCTTACACTCGTAATTCGTTTTCTTTTTACCAACAGTATTTGAAGTGACACGTTCTAAAGAACTGGAAAATAAAAATAGGCCAGAAAGTTGAACATGTCAAATGATCATAGCCGACACACCTTAGATAAAACTGGAAATGCCCTGCACAAAAGACTTTGTAACCAATCAGAATTCTGGAAAATAAACAGATCCTAGCCACATGAAGCTCTTTGTCTTCTCATAAAGAAACTGTTCAAAATGGAGTCTCTACCTCATGTCATACGGTTTGAGGCCTCACTCAAGCCTTGCTGTGTGGATCTCCTGGTTCTCCCTACAGACCCAGCCCCTGTGGGTCACGTCTGCTATGGGAGACAGAAATTCACTTTAATTTCTGTGCAGCTGCCAAAGCTGTCCCTCCAGGCCTGTCTTCAGCAACGGTGATAACCTTGGACACTTGCTAAAGCCTGGTAACCTCATTTGTACCTAAATACTGTCTATGCAAATGAATATTAATTGCTCATCTTTCAGGTAAGATTACATAAACATGCAGAGGAGATATGGGCTTGGACATGTTTACAGCAGCTTGGCTTAGAATTTTCAGAAATCATTATGTCAGGCTAATTAATCTTACGCTTTTGCACAAATGTTAATGTCTGTCTGCTTTAGCCAGTGCCAGTCTTCCCTTCTGTATATGGCCTTCTTCTCCACATCTCAGACTGAGCTGTCTTTCCTAGCCGAGCTCATTGAACATGGCCAGAAGGGAAACATTTGCTGAATATTTGCCAGGCATGTGACTGTAGGCTCATAACTTTCCATGCAAGAAGAATATTCTTTATTATAATGGACAGGTGGTCACAACATAAGAATGTAAAGAGAACATGGCATTTGTATTTAGACATTACCTGAGTTGAAATCTCACTTGAGTCTCATGTCAGCCTGGGTATAAACTTTCTAAGCTTTGGTTTCCTGATGCTTCAAGTATAAAAACACATCCTCACTTAGGAAAGGCTGGAGGATCTGTTCAAGGACACACTCAGCAACATGGATAATCAACATCAGAACTCAGGATTTCAGTCCAAGTGTTTACCCAGTACTTCTTACTGTCACCATCATTTGGTAGGTCTTCTACTTTTCAAAGGGGTATTGAGACTCTTCAGGACAAGGCCAATATTATCTATTTGTAGCCTGTTAGGGAGAGGGGAAGTACGGCATGATTTGTGCTTCTGGGCAGTTTCACAGACTGTCCTGAGTTTACCATCTTCCCAGAGTCTCCTCTTTCCCTGGATCTAAGAAACAAGATTTTGCATTGTGCACTGGGCAGGGAGTGGTGGCCTATAAATGGAGAACTGAGAAAAATAATCCAAGTAATGTACTTGAAGAAGTAGTAGAAGAAGGGGATGGAAAGATGGCTCAGCAGTTAAAAGCACTTGCAAAGCCTGACAGTCTGGGTCTAATTTCCTAGTATCCACTTAAAGCCTGATGCACAAAGTGGCACATGTGTCTGGAATTTGTTTGCATTAGCAGGAGGCTCTGGCTTGCACGTATTCATTCTCTCTCTCTATGTAATAAATAAAAAAAATAAAAATAAGTGAAAACAGTAACTTTTTCTTTGTAACTACTTATGTATTCTTTTATCATCATAAATTTTATTCTTTCTGTGATTTTTGGTGGCATGTTAGTTATGTTTTCTTTAATTAATATATTTATTATGAATAAGTATATGCACTGTATGAGCAACTCTTGTGAAGGTGTCCCTGTTTCCCTCCTCTCTGTCCCCTACCCACTGCGGTCCTTCCTTGGTGTGCATACGGGATCTGTCCATAGGTTAGGGGTTATGAACTGCACCAGGGGGAGCCAAGTTTTCTTTTTCTTCCCCATTTGTGCATTTTCTTAATGATGAGGACAATTCATATCTCAGTATTTGTTCTGGGAACATGACAACTTTTTTTTTTTTTTACACACTGGGATAGAACATGGCAAGAAGAGTTGAAAGAGAGTGAACGAAGATAGGGTGCCTTCTGACGTTACTGAAACCTAGGTAATAGTCACAAAGAGTTACATAAATGAGCCCAAATCCAAAACCTTAGAAAGAACTTGTTTTTTGCTTGGGAATGAACTCGAGCTCTGGCCATTTTGTAGACTTCATCCAAAAATCATCTGATAGGCTGGACTACAGGAAACAATACAATACAATTTATACTGTGGTGGCTTAACTCTGTTTTGGGACTTTCTACACACACACACACACACACACACACACACACACACACACACACACACGAAAAATAACTTGTCATGCCTACTTTGTCCATGATGACCTCTTATAGCTGCTGAAGGAACAGTTCATTGGACTTTACTGCTTTAACACGTATTTTTATCCAGTGGAGTGTAGGTCATAGGCAGTCTATAATCTTAAATTTTAGTGGTAGGAAGTGTGTTCTGAATCAGAAAACAGTCAAGGTTATTTATCAAAAGGCAGAGGTTCTGCTAAAGGAAGAGCAGTCTTGGGAATAGTTTTTAAAGATCACTGGACATTGACATGATTATTTTGCATTTTCAGCTCATGCCATTATTTAAAAGAAAATTGATAGAAAATTCCATTATTCAACCTTGCAGTATATACACAATATAATCCCAATCACTAAATGAGGAAAGACAGACGTCACATCAACATAGAATATTTTAAAAGTCTAGTTTTTCCATATTGTACCAAGGGAACATTCATCACAAATAATTAATTTCTTGATGTGGTGTTTGGAAGCATAATGTTTAAGTCTGAATGGTTTCTGAACTGTACAGACTTGTAAGGATGTTTAAAAGAAACATGCCTCTAAAATTGTGAATGACTGGCAGTAATATTACCATCACAGAATGGATCCAATTTAATATACATTCTCACCATAGTCTCTTACTTCTGCTTACATAGTAGTAAGTAATCCAAAACCCTGCTTCAAATTCAGTTAAGCCCCTTAAAGGTGATGACGACATAGTTCTGTCAATTTTAAGAGACATTTATTTCTTCAGGGAAAAGTCAGATAGACTTAAGCTGCAGGTTAAAATATTCTGTCTCAAGGAAATTAAAAAAAATCAAAAAAGTGAAAGAAGTCTTTTTATTTTTATTTTTTAAACAGGATCTCACTCTGTACCCCAGACTGTCCTGGAATTCATTGTATAGCTTAGATTGTTCTTTGCTCATGATGACTCTCTTGAGTGCTGGGAATGTGGCTTGAGTCACTGTGTCTGGCTGATTTTTAATTTTTTTTTCTTATCTCAAGTGTCAAATGTGTGCACAACTTTCTTTCTTGCCCAGAAGTCCCCATGTAAGGCCATGAATATGCAACGTAATATCTCATCAGACAAACAACCAATCTTTTATCAAAAAGGTCAGTATTGGGCTGAGGAGATGGGTTAGCGGTTAAGGAATTTGCCTACAAACAGAAGGACCTGAGTTTGGTTCCCCAGTGCCCATGTAAAGCCAGATGCACAAGGTAGCACATGTGTCTGGAGTTCATTTGCTGGAGGCCCTGGCGCACCCATTTTCTCTCTCTTTCTCTGTCTGCCTCTCTCTCTCTCTCTCAAATAAATAAATAAAATATATTTTTAGAAAAGGCCAGTATAGCATTAGGTGAAATCATTTATGTCTAATGGATTTCTGTTGGTGGAAATAAATGGCTCAACTGCAATAGTCCACCAACAGAGCTGCTTTGCCCTTTCTCTGCCTCCGTCTCAGACCCACCATAGCCTCTCACAAGCACAGTGCAGAATGAGGAGGACTAAGAATACATCTTCAAAGATTTGAAAATAAATATTTAAAAACAATCAGGAGGAGAAAGCAACATCGTTTGAGGCTCACCACAGTTTCAGTGTTTGACCATCAGACTTTACCTATTTTAATTCAGAGAAATTTCCCTTGTTCCTAAGCTCATTCACTGAGGTGGAGGTGATTATGTTTTTCCATAAGGTTGTTCCTTCCCAAGTATCAACTATCTCTTCTGAGACATCCAGGGGCGGCATACAGTACATGTAACAGAAGTGTAGATGAGTTCCAGGGGAGGTATGTAGTAAATATAACAATATTGTCGATGATGTCCAGGGAAGGGATATAGTACATGTAACAATAATGTAGAATGAGGTAATTGCATACTTCACATGTACTTCACCTAAGCAACCTCACGTTCTCCATGGTTACTTTATTCTAATGGAAAGTTACTTTCATACCAGGAACTAATGTATATGAAACACATTTATATTAAAGTACTGGTTATTAATATATATTAAATGTTCTTTCAAATTGTTGCCGTTTTCTGTTTTTCTGAATTGATTGCTATTTCTATTTCTACAATGCATTCTTTGTTTTAATATGCTTATTGCTTATTCATTCAATCAAATTTTTATTAATTGCTAACTATAGCTATGATTATATATTTAGTTCAACTCAATGCATTCTGAATGCCTGCTCTGTTGAAGGAATTATACTGTGTAATTTGGATATAAAAATACATGCTCTTGTTGGTCTTACCCTTCCAAAACTTATAAACTCTAAGTAACAAGACAAGTGCTGTTCAAAATTAAAAGCTGTCCAAGTCACAGTATCTAAGAAAAATTTGCCAGAAAAATGTCAAAACAGTTAAAAGCACACTATTTATTTTGGTAATTAGACTGGTAACATGTAAAATATATTTTATATTTTGCTTTAAATTGTATGTGAAATATTGTGCAAATGTATCCAATCCTGCAAAATATTTTAAGTCCTATTATTCCTGATGATTTCTTTTAACATCAAGACATTTAAAAAATACATTAATGTTTTTTTAAAGATCAACTTAGAAAAAAATATTTTAAGCTAAAAAGACATTTATAGAAAAAAAATCACACTTTGTGTCTTCATGAGAAAACATGATAATTAAAACTATATCACTAAGACTATAACTCAAACATTTACATCCATATAAACTCTGACTTCCTCTAACACACAATGGCTATATTGTATATAATCATTTCAAGATTGACTGTTTTCATAAAGCAATACATTTCAAGGATACCATCTTACCACAATGCCTTCTCTTCAAATTGCCTGTGATTTATATGATTCATGTTAGTGCCGGAAGGGTTACTGATGGGAACATTCATGAGGTCTTCCTAGTTTCTAAATTATTGCCCTCCTGTTTTTTCCTGGAATGCAATCTATGTATGCTTATGGTAACTTTTGTGTGAACTTCCATTTGTTGCAACTTAAAAGTAATGTAATTCAATGAAGGACTCACAAAAATCTCACTTTTTTTCTTAGTTTCCTCCCTCACCACACTCTCAAAGTACATATTTGCATCACTTTCTGAATTCATAGATGAGGTAGAGATGCAGCAGCTTCCCTTGGGTTCACAGCTGAGTTAAAGCAGGACTGCAATTTTTCTATTCTGTGCTATTTCTGTGATGTGGTAGTACTGTGTGAAGCAAGACTCCTTCTACTGACAAAGCTTGAGCAAGTCTCCCTGAGGAAGTCAATGGACTTGAAATGGGGGGCTCAGCTGACCCTCTTTTTCTTTCTTTTTATTTGGCTTTTCGAGGTAGGGTCTCGCTCTAGTCCAGGCTGACCTGGAATTCACTATGTAGTCTCAGGGTGGCTGTGAACTCATGGTGATCCTCCTACCTGCCTCCCGAGTGTTGGGATTAAAGGCATGTGCCACCACGCCCGGCTTTTTTGTATTTTTTGGCCCCCTTCTTCTTACACTCAGTAAATAGCCATTTATTGAGAAATGATCTTGTTTAAAAGATCATGGTCATCTAGAATGAAAAAAGTGCCCTTAGCCTTCTCTAAGCTCAACTGCCCCACAGTTCTGCACATGAGCCTTCACCACATTGAGACTCACATTTGAAGACAAATCAACCCGTGTCAGAGTCGTTTTCTAAACACCTGCAATCACAGTGTTTATTCGTAGAAGGTGGAATGAAGAAAACCTAGCCTGTCACTTGCTATTTGAATTCAGACATAGTCTCTCTATCTTCACCACTGAACCAGAAGAAAGAGCAGTAGAATGTTCACCCACAGCAAATTCATCCAAAAAGTCTCCCATGACTATGAGGGACAGAGACTCTCTGTCATCCTTGGCCTCTTATCTCTATGAAATCATGGGAAATTTACTGTTCCTTAACTAGTTTGTGGTACAGGAGTTGAACCCGTGTTCTCACACATAAAGTTGTTTTTTTTTTTTAAGTGAATCTTTAAAAAAGAAGGGAGGCAATGTGACTGAATCATGATATTGTCTGTATAATACGGCCACAGAGAAGAGACACAGCAGCAGAGAGAAAAACTGCATTTTGAGGTAGAACTCTAGAAATTAGTCAAGTAGGAGTGGCAAGCTCATGACATGGGGAAAAAAAGGCAAGCCAGAGAAAAGGACAAAGCACCTCACAATTCCATCACATTCCCCAGCTGGGGGTTGGGGTCCCCACAGTACCACCAAGCCAAGCAAGAAAGTTCTAGCAACAACAATTTCAGCAGCGGCTTGGTGGCCCAAAGGGAGAATTCCACTGTGTTCATAACCTTGAAACCCACTTTCAGGAGCAGGAGGATCTAAAATTGACTCCGCTACTTCAAAAAAAGTTAGTTCATTGATCCTTGCAACTTCCTTGAAATGGGGCATGCTACACTAAGCAGAGGACAGTAGCTCTTATGTTCATGCAGCTTTAAGGCCTCTTATACCTAAGGGCTAGAATCAGATTTGCCCCTAAACACACCCTGAGCCTGGATCCCAGGATCCTCCCCATGGAAGAGGACACTTCCTCTGGCCAGGAAGCTGGAATGGATAAACAGAAGTACTGACCTTTGGATACACTAACGAGAGAGAGAGAGAGAGAGAGAGAGAGAGAGAGAGAGAGAGAGAGAGAGAGAGAGAGAGAGAGAGAGAGGACTCAAGTAACATCAAAGATAAAAAAGAGATCCTACAACTTACACCACAGAAATACTGTGATGGTTAGGTTTTGTTGTCAACTTGGATCTTTTTAATTATCTTGAGTGGGTCTCTGAGGATGTTCACAGGAAGGCAGCTTCTCAGTAAGGGACAGGATATAAAGGAGAAGAATTTCTCTTTGGCCCCTTCTGCCTGCTCCCTGTTCTGTGTGTGTGGTGTAGGTGATGGGTTTTTCTCCCTGCTAGGAACTGTGAAAGAGGGCCAGCCTCTTTTGCTGTTACAGAACTTCCCCTCAATCTGTAATTTTGATAAATACTTTCCTCCCTCAAATTTTGCCTGGTTTGAAGATTCATCCCAGTGGTGTGTGGCTGAGTATGACAAATACATAGAATCATAAATTCATATGAAGCATGAGATGCTGAAACACTGGGAGACCAGAAGAGATCAATACATTACTGAACACAACCAATGTAGCAATAGTAAACCAAGTAGGAAGAGAAAAATCTAAATATAAAACAATGAGCAATGGAAGTGTAGCCCAAATTGAATATCTCCCATCTGAAAGGAAATCTCGTCAGATTCCAGACGACTTTACTGCTGAATTCTGCAAAGTGTTCCAAGAACTAATTCCAGTTCATCTTAAATTATTTCAAATAGCTACAATGGAAAGACTCATGAGAAATCTTTTTTTAGGATGTTAGCATCACCGTGATTTGCCAAATCAGACAGGATGCAACAACTGGCTGGGTTCAACATACATCCATAGCAGAGAGAGAACGGCCAGTGTAAGCAAGCACGAGCTGACTCTGAACATACAGAGCTCGACTACACTCTAAACCCGGCCCCTGGTGACACACTTCCTCAAGTTGGGCTCCGTCTGGTGGATACTAAGTAGAAAACCTGATCAAAAATATCTGAGGCTACGGGACCACTTACCTTCCAACCACCATAGGCAGTTTTATGCATTAATAATGGACTCTGTGAAAGAACTATGAAAAACTCATTTATAGTTGCTATATGAAATAAAATATTTATAAATAAATTTAAACAAGGAAGTAAGATCTCGACAGTTAAATTTATACTATACTGATTAAAGTGTTAGAGAAGGGTACAACATTTAAAAATGATATTCAATACTGATGTCTCGGAAGAATTAGCATTAGTATTGTTTGAAGGAATCTGGTGGTGTAAGACTGTGATTCAAGCTACTTTAGAGACTGAGGCACAAGGTTTGCAAGTTTAAGTTCTGTCTCAGTTACACAGTGAATACAGGGCCATGTTGAGTAATTTAATGAGATGATGCTGTCTCAAAATGATGAGCAAAGAGAAGCAGAGGGATTGACCAGTGGTAGAACACATGCCTGCCTGTCATATGTGTGGCCCTATATTCAATCCCTTGAACCAACACACACACACACACACACACACACACACACACACACACACACACTCTACTGTCATGTGATCTGTACTTTCAATTCCAGTCACATCACAATACCATGAGAATCTTCACAAAAATGGAAAAACAACATTTTAAAATTCTAACTCATTATGGACAATAAATTTATATTTAAAAACAAATTCACCTAGAAGCATAAATGATTCAAAATAAGTCAAAGTGATCATGAAAACAAACACCACCACAACAAAATATGTTGGAGCCCTCACTAAAACTGACTTTAAAACATATTACAAAACTATTGTGGCCTAAAAAGCATGGTATTTGCAAAAAATAATAATAAAAACAAAAAAAACACATAATAGAACAGAAAAATCACAAATCAATGAGGAATAAAACCAACTGGTTGCTGATAAAAGTGTCAAGAATATTTGTGGAGATATGACATTTCTTCAAAAACTAGTACTGATAAAATTGAATTATATTATGAGAAGAACAAAACTAGATACTTCCTTTCATGATGTATAAATATAAACTCAAAATGGATCAGAGACCTAAATCTTAAGTGAGAAAATTACTGCAAAACACACACACACACACACACACACACACACACACACACACACACACACCACACAGGAGAAACACTTTAAGACACTGGTATAGCCAATGATTTCTTAGAAAGGAGCCCAAAGGCACAGAAAACAAGATTAAAAGGCCACAAATGTAACCAGGAACCACAGTGTACATTCAGGAAGCACAGGAAAGTGGTCAAGGTCAAGGTCAAGGTCAATCCCAGCCTGGGATACTTAGGGAGAGTCTGTTCTAGGTCTCAAAAGAAAAAAGGAGGGCTGGAGAGATGGCTCAGCGGTTAAGGCACTTGCCTCCAGTGCTTAAGGCCCTGGGTTCAATTCCCCAGGACCCACATAGGCCAGACCAACAGGGTGGTGGCCCTGGTGCTCTCTCTCTCTCTCTCTCTCTCTCTCTCTCTCTCTCTCTCTCTCTCTCTCTCTCTTTCTCTGTATTTCTCTGCTTGAAAATAAATAAATAAAATATTTAAAAAAGGAAATAAATAAGATTGTATTAATCTAAGAACGTCTGCACAACAAGGGAAAGAAACAAAACTCGCAGAATTGAAGGAGAAAACGTAGAATAAGAAAAAAAAATTTGCAAAGCATTCCACCTGACAAGTACTTCATATTGAGAATATACAAGGAACTAAAAAAAAAATTGAGCAGGAAAGAAAGCAATCCATTGTTAAAATGGCCTAAGAATAGAAACTTTTTAAACACAATAATGACCAAGAAATACATGAAGAAAATTAATGTCAGTGATCATCAGGAGAATGCAAACGACAACTGTGCTGAGTTATGATCTCACACTGGTTAAAATGTTGGTCACATAAAAGGCCAAAGGAAACCAAATAAACCTGCTATGATATGAATGCAAAGTATCAGCCTTCATATCCCCCCAAAAAAGCTTGCTCCCTATTGCAAGCAGTAATTAGAAGAAGGGCTTGAGGAAGTGACTGGGTCATGGGGGACCTGGCTTTATGAACAGAGCAATCCATGATGAGATGAAATTACTGACAGGTAATGGAGAAGCCTAACTGGACAAAGTGAGGGGACTTGTGTGAGGGTGTTTTGGGCTCCTGATCCCTTTCTCTGTGTCTCTCCTTTCTGTCTTCCCCTGAAATGAGCACCTTTTCTTCTCTCTCATAAACACTGAGCCAGTCAACCATGGAGAGAAACCTCAGAAGCCATGAGTCAAATATATCCTTCCATCTTTAAATGTGTCTGTCTGGTATTTTTCACAGTGACAACATGTTGGTGAGGGTGTGGAGAAAAGGGAACCCTTGTACACTCTTCGTTGAAATGTATGTTAAAATAGATATAAAAAGAGCATGGGGATTCCTCAAAAAACCTAAAACAAGAATCACCATAGATAAGGTCCATGAATCCTGCTACTGTGTGTGTACCCATATGTGGTGAAATCATTGTACCCAAAAGATAGGTGCACTCTCATTATTACTGTAGAGCCATTTGCAATAGACTAAATATGTAGCCAATCCAGATGGTCTTTGCTAACTGCATGGAGGAAATGTGATGTGTATTATACCCCTCCCACACACACACTTATTGCATATTATTCAGCTTTTCAGAGAATGAAATCTTGTCATTTTCAGTAACATGGATGGAACTCCAAGGCACTATGGCAACTGAAAACAGACCAACAAAGACAGGTGGGTGTCATGTGATCTCACTAACTCTGTGGAAAGTCTCTTCAGTCTTAGAGAAAACCAAAACGGAGTAGTCCCTAGAGACT
>PVHP010029247.1:0-22520 GCA_004024765.1 Zapus hudsonius
GGCTTCAGCTAGTCTCTGCAGGAATGGGTTAAACAAGGTGTCTCAGGCTATTCCCACCCACCCTGAGGCTCTTATAATCTTACTGCCTATCCTCTGTGATGCTTCCTGAGCCTTGGAAGGTAAGATAGAGATCTGGTTTACTCTTGCCTTCTCTGTAGTCTCTGGATCTCTGTTTTGATGAGGTTTGAGTGACCACAGTGTCTGTTGCCATTTCCCTGGAACTGGTTTTAAGTCTAACCATTTTGATTGGCCCATAACAAACACATATATATGAGGTAAAATGTAATAATTTGAATCATGAATCTATTGACCAATCCCAGCTAATTTGCACAGTCTTCACTGTGAATGTCTCTTATCTCTTTGTGGCAGGTCTTCTTTTAGAGCTTGCCTTAGCCACATGTTTTTAATCTCTGCTCATACAAAATTGATTTTCCATTTCTATCATTTGTTCCTTTTTGTTATTTTACTTCATTTTCCTCCATAACACTTATAACTTATCACCATTTGCTTTGCAATTGATTTATATATTAAGTTCCATGCTTTTTAAAATATTTTTATTTGTTTAGTTGCGAGAGAGAGAGAGAGAGAGAGAGAGAGAGAGAGAGAGAGAGAAGTAAAAATGAGACCGTGCCCCATTTTGTGAGGGGTTACTTGATTTACTATTATTATTTTTTGAGTTATAGCTGGCAAAAATCATCTCCCAGTTTGATGGGGGTCTATTGGCTCTGAGTATGGTATGTTTGTCTGTACAGAAGCATTTGAGCCTGATCAGGTCCCATTAGTTAAGTGATTGTTGCACTTCTTGGGCTGCTGGAGATTTGTTCAGGAAGTCTTTCCCTACTTCTATCTCATGTAGAGTTCCTCCTTTTTTTCTTCTAGAGTATTCAGGGTTACAGGTCTTATGTTGAGGTCTCTGATCCATTTGGAGTTTATTTTTGTGCATGGTGAAAGGAGTGGGTCTATTTTCATTTTTTTACACATGTTTATCCAATTTGTCCAGCACCATTTGTTGAAGATGCTATCTTTAGACCAGTGTACATTGTTGGCATCCTTGTCAAAGACCAAGTAACTAAAGTTACTTGCATAATGATACCTCCTGAGTGAGTTTTTTACTTAGCTATCTGAGTTCTTTTGTCCTTCCAGACAAATTTTGAGATTTTTTTTTCTATGTCTGTGAAGAAAGAGGCTGAGATTTTTATTGGTATGGCACTGAATCTGTAAATCACTTTTGGAAGAATTGCCATTTTTACTATATTGATTCTCCCTATCCATGAGCATGGAATATCTTTCCATCTTATCACATCTGCCTCTATTTCCCTCTTGAGCGTTTTAATGTTTTCATTATACAAATCTTTCACATCCTTGGTTAATGATGTTCCAAGGCATTTAATTTTTTTGAGGCTATAGAAAATGGGACAGTATTTCTGATGTCTTTTTCTGTATGCATGTCTTCTGCATATAGGAAGGATACTGATTTTTATGTATTAATTTTGTATCCTGCCATTTTGCTGAAGGAATTGATCACCTTCAGGAGTTTACTGATACTATTCTTTGGGTCTGATTTGTATAGGATCATGTCATCTGCAGAGAGGGATAGTTTTATTTTTCCTTTCCAGTTCTATTCATAATAATGGAAAATGACATAATGAAATTTAGAGGAAAATGGACTGATTTGGAGCAGATCCTACTTAGGGAACTCACAAAAGAACAGAGAGTCAAATGCTGCATATTGTCCCTCATATGTGGTTCCTAACTAGGTTAACCTTAAACTTTATGCAAATGAGTCAGGAGAAGCAAGAGTCCCCTAAAGAGGTGAAAGGAATGTGGGGGGAGGGTGGACCTATACATTAAGCTAAACCAACAATGAATCAAAATCATAAAATCCTTACTTGCGTACTGTAACCTATTGAACAAGAAATGGGAATCATTTGGCAAGAGAGGCCATGAATAGAAGAGAAGAGAGTCTAAGCCTATGAAAAATTGATTAGATCTACAACTCCTTGTCCCAGTCACTGGCTCCTCCCCTCACTGAGCTGTTGACCAAAGTAACTCATGAGGTCCCAAAAACAAGACAGGATTCTGTCAAAGCGCTTGAATGCCCACCCCAGGCCTGAGACAGGATCCTGTTGCTAAAGAAACTACAGAAAGCCATCTATCAGCATCAAGAGACCTTTAGAGGTCCAGAATGGTTTCCATCCCCCAGATGGTAGTCAGTGCAGTGCTGGAAGGCACTGCATTAGCTGCTAGGGGAAACTGGTCAATGATAGTTGGATTAAACAGAGACCATTGATATAAAACTCAGTCTGCCACCATGAGTAGGCTGGACACACTTCTTTCTGTGAGAGAACAGCAAACCAAGACAGAAACACTAATGCAATGGAGGTGCCAAGGCCTAGGAGAGGTAATCATCAGCTTTTAATTTGGACAAGCAATCCATTCAGTGAAAAGGGGCCATTAACTGGAATTGGGGCTCAGGGCGAAATGCATTGCGAACCAAAATCTTGGGCCCCCAAAGAGAAATTCACTTTACCAGTGAACCACAAAGAGGCTACTCACCATAGAATGTAGCCAATTCAGAAATGTATCTCAGTTAACCTATACTGATCTCATGCTCCCATGGAGATTCTTATTGTATTTTTCAGAAGTAAGCAAGAGAGCCGTGGTCTTTCCAACCCTACCAATGAAGCAAAGGCTGATGGCTGGTATCTAGGCAAGAAATGAGCCACCCCAGACCTACTGTGGAGGCTCCACATGAAACCCCGCAGAGAGTGGTGGATAAGCAAGAGACCTATAACCACAGCCAATCAGTCAACCCAGGATGAGCCAGTGAGACAGACACCAATGATCTTCACCACAACCTAAAGCAGAAGTACAGAGACCACTAAGACCTCAAAAATAAAGAAGCCTTAATACTCACTCACCATGGCTCAGGGAACTGAGAGAAAGAGGGGGCAGAAAGATTGTAAGAGCCATGGTGGAGGAGAATGTCCAGAGTCATGGCCCCCCTCAGTAACAACATACAAAGGGGGTGGAACCGGGTTGACTCCTAGGCTATCCATAACCTCCTAACCCATGGACTGATCCAGACTTCCCACAGAGGAGTATATCCAGCTAATTTGGGGAAGGAAGGAGGGAAATCAGGGAACTTGGACACCAACATATTATTTGCTTATACAGTATATGTAATTATGGATAATAAATATATAATTTTAAAAAAGCGTAGCTTGCTGTTGGCTTCTCTCTGTGCATTTCGGATTCTACTCCTATTCTGAGAATTAAATCAAGAAAGCCTCTCAGCCAGTTTTTCATTCTTGGAAAAAAGCAGGATTTGTCATAGTTTCATCTAGCATGCTTTTAGTGACCTAAGATGACATTTTTTTCTATGCCTTGTTCACTATCTCTTTAAGATTCTTATTAGTAATTTTTAAAAAAATACAGCAAATATCACACTCCAATCTTGGGCATCAACAGTGCTGTCAGGGCTGTGTTCCTCATCACTTTTTTTTTTATTTCTTTTTATTGAGATTTTAATTTTAAGATTTTTAATCATGGTCTGTCTTCTTTATTTTCTATACACATGTTTATAGCAAAAGAGATTAGGGGTAAAGAGTATAACTCTGTCTCATTGATCCACAAAACATAGCCTGGGACAGTGAGGTGTTCATTATAAAATTAAATACATATGAATCTTGAACCAGGAGAAACAGTAAAGAGGAATCACCTCAATTCTTATTATTTATACTCTAATTTGCTGGATTTGTGCTCTCAACGATGAACTTGCAATAGATTGAGTTGACCAAACAATTCCCAGGTTAATGAAGACCTGTCATATTCTGGCAATCTTTTAACTATTTCATCTACCAAAGCATCTTATTCTATCTCTGTTTTCATATGCTTATTTGGATGTTGTGATGTTCTGCATGGTGCCTCCAGGCCAGTTTAAATCAAAATTTGCATTGGTTAATTGAATCTTATTTGTCAGATTTGTTTATGTTTTTACTCTTAACAAAAACATTTAAGTTGGAATTAACTTGTTAATGGACTCATAAGTGATTGGAAATTTGTTGTGGGTGTGCAAATTTTTCATTAAGCAGCACTTAAATGGAAGGAATTTCCTCCTCTAGTCTGTTTATTGAGTGAAAATGTTCTGACATTATCACAAGGACCTTATGTACTTAATGTTGCAGAAATGTCAAATCTCAATTTGTTTCTCATTCAGCTTATAATTAGTATATAGTGTTGCTAACTTCATCTGCCTGCTTCCCTTTGCAAACCCTTTTCTTACCTTGTAAAATAGCTACCAGGGACTCTAAAAGAATTCTCTTCCTAGAGCAAATGTCTCAGATCTGTTTCTCCTGATTACATGGGAACAGTCTTCTTTTCCTCTCCATTCACGGCCAGCATAGTGTAGTAGAAAAGATGTGAGAAAGCTTTAAGGAAATAAATAAAAGCTGCCCTTTGCTCAGCCTTATTTTTCTGAGTTGCTTTAGTCATCTTGAAAGAGGTAACCCCTTAGGAGGATTGCAGTGAAAAGATTTCTTGAGATGAGAAAACATATTTTATATATATGAGGTTTATTCTACTCTTAAATATCTGAAAGTTTGTTGTTCTCAGAGAGAGATTAGCATTAGAAAAGGGAAATCATCATTTCTTTATTCTCTGACCTTAGTATGTATACATCGCAAAGAGATGTGCAAAATACTTCTGATAAGTGAGAACAACCCCTCACATGTGAAACACAAGGTATTAACTGCTCTGCTCTCTGTCAATGCTTGATCCAAAAAAAATACTTCCTCTCCTAAATTTCCTCCCTGAACTGGCAAATGTATGAATTCCTCTGACAATTGCTGAACGTTTTTCCTGCAAGGAATATTTAATGTGGTGTCCTCTGAATCCAGAGTGGCAGCTTCAGTTTGCTGTAGTCTTGCTAATAAAGAAGACCTCAACGATAAAGCAGCCTTAATACTCATCCACCATGACTCAGGGAACTGAGCGGAAGAGGGGGCAGAAAGACTGTAAGAGCCATGGTGGGGGAGAATATCCAGAGACAAGGCCCACTTGGTAACAACATATAAAGGAGGGTAGAACCAGGTTGACTCCTAGGATTCCATAACCCATGGACTATTCCAGTTTGCCCATGGAGGAGGATATCCAATGCAAATAAACCGTTTTCTTTGAAAGATTTCTTTGAAATCTTGCCAGGATGGAAATTCATTGTAATTTCAACTAGCTGTTATAATTCAGGGATTATTACTTTTCCTCCACTTAAATATTATTCAACAGCTCAGTAATATAGCACTTGACAAATATACTTGATGCCCTGGGTTTGACCCATAACACCACAAACTAATGATGTAATAGTCATGTTTAACAACTCATTCATGAAATATTCATGGAGTATCCAATACATGCCTGGACCTGAAATGTGGCAAAGGATATAATTTTGAACAATGAGTTTCCAATACTTGAGATAAATAGAAATAATCTCTCTACTCTGGAAACTAAGTATTCAATAGAGGAATAGGCATTAACCCTGAAATTATATACACAAATATAAAATCATAATTTTCATAAGCGCCAAAAGGAGATTTGTGGCTTAAAAAAAAAAGACTTTAATTTTGGAACATGAACTCTGAGAGAGGACAAGAAAAGATACTATGTCATCATTTATCCATGTGAATTTGGTATAGAGAATTCTTAGGGAGACACATGATAAATGAACAATCCTTGATGGTAGTGTTCCCAGCCCTCTGGGGCCTGACACAGGCTGAACGGAAGTAAACTAAGCTCTTCAGAACAGTACTAAAGATGAGACAGGAAAGAAGGATTTGTTTTGAAAATGAGGAATTTGGGACAGTTTTGAAACATCCAGAAGACATGTTAAGTGAATAATTTATTAGAATTTATAGAAAAAAGACAACAGGGTGAAATCTCTTATTAATTCACACAAATCAATTGACAGGTATTATCAGTTATCTATAACACAACTACTCAACACAGTGGGTGTGTAAGTGTTCAGAGTTTCTTTTCTTTCAAAAAAATATTAACACTATTTCTTTACTTTCTTTCACACAAAGGATTTGTTAAAGAGCTATTTTTAATTACCTAGCTATAGAGAATGCCATTGAGACCTATGGTCTTCTTTCGTGGCTTGAAGCCTCATCAGAATTAAGAAAAAAAAAACATAAACCAATTATTTTATTTTGGAAATGAGAATAGAAGGGAATGTATTGATCTAAAACACTTCTCAGATAACAGGTAAAAAGTGTACATTTTGAGACTGGAAACAAGAAGTTGACATTTTAGTTAGTATTCCTGTATTCATTTGGTTCAAGATTTCTCAGGATATCAATCTGTTTTAGTGACAGAAACTTCAACTACATCAAAATGACAAAATTTCCAGCAGCACTATGAATCCAACAGCATTTATATGCTGGTTACTTCCTACAGTGGTTGTAATTCGCTTTTATGTCAGACAATCTCAAGGAGAGGCTTATAATGGGGTTCTAGTGATCTGCTGGGATTTTATCAGGCAAAATGGGAAATAAATTAGTCAACATATTCTCTGCCAAATCATCATTCTTTATTTGATCAAATGCTGATTGATTGGCAAGAAGAAGGAAACGTCAGGTTTTTGGAATTGGGTGTGTGTTACCCTGCCAGGCTTATTTCATTACTATCTCTTTAAAAACGTCTTGAAGGAGTGCTGACTCCTATTGATTAAATGGTTTAACGTAGTGCCTAATTGAATTTAAGTCCTCCTTGGCAGGAGTGAACTTAGGGTGTATCAATGAATATTTCACAACAGGACATACTTCTGTTTTTGACTGAAATCATACTTTGAAGATGTTATTTTTAAGTTTTAAAACTTTCTATAACAGAAAAATCAGACATTTTCTTAGACACCTAGTATTACGAAAGTTCAGGCTTGATGAGGAAAAGCAGAATGAGGTTCAGGTTCCTTAAAGAATTGAAAGCCATTTGTGGATATTTAAATTTCTGTGTGCAATTTTGTATCAATGCATTTATAGATAAAAATATTTTGGTCTTACTTTATACCCGGGAAAACAAACGGTTTGTAATTATCAAACCAAACAATTTCTAGGTAAAGGATACAGAGAGGAGTGAATGGCTTCAGAATTTTCCAGTTTGTATAGCATTCTATTTTATTTTATATTTATTGCTATATTTACTTTTATCTATTTCTAGATAATTGTAAAACATAATGTTCTTTATTATACCACCCGATTCCATCATAATTCTTAGAAGAGCTTATACTACATAATCATATATTAGAACTTTGGGGGATAAGGTTTGTACATGGTTCCTTACATGTGTTAAGGGGAAGATTTTTTTTTTTTATGGGATTGGTTCTACAGATTATCCGAAAGTAGACTTCTAACAATAATAAATTAGTAAGAATGTTGTGGCAGGTGATGTAAATATTTAAAAGAAAACATGTTAAAATCAACTTGCTTGCCAGGCAAGATGTGCCCAAAAGTACAAAAGTGGCCTCTCTGTGTTGGTAGAAACCAACTGCTCTCTGATTGGATTTGAGGTCCATTCCATCGGAAAGAATTCACACCTAGTACCTAATACTTATTCAAGAGCCTATGTCTAAGAAAGCCATAGGCCCTAGAAGGGAATCTGCTACAGTTGTTTGGTTAAAGGGATATATATTACCCACCAATATGCCCTCAATCACTTTTATTTATGCCCATAGATTATTGTGTTGGACACAGAAGTCCCCCCCCTTTATTTATTTATTTTTTTTGCAGTTGGTGGTGGCTACCATGGAAACTAAAATCTTGTCCAAGTGCTGAAAATAAGTAATGTTGTAGGCTCAGCACCAAATGAGGCATCTAGATGCTTAGAAGAGCTTATACTAAATGCTCAGCACTAAATGAGACATCTGTGTCATGCCCAAGATCAATCAATCAAAGCTCATGAAACATTGAGTTAGAGGGGTCAGAAAGAATACAAAAGCCAGGTGATAGAGAAGAGTGCTTTGTAATGCTGTGTTCTGGGCATGAGGTGGTGGTTGAATTCATGACGCATGCAATAGTGGGCCCTGCAACATTTCCTCATGGATGATGCAAGATGGAAAAATATAATAATAAGAGGAAAGAAAGATATCAAAGTGAAGATGGAATAGTTGGAAACAGACAGGGAGGGGTGAGGAAGGAGAAGGCAAAGGGAGAGGATTCTGATCAAAATACATTATGGATATGTATAAAAAAGTCAATGAAGTATTTTTAAAACTTTCTTTGTTTTTATTATTAATAAGTAGAACCTTTGTGTGTCCAAGTCTTGTGTTAGTACCCCCATTTCCTTCCTCCCTGCCCCCAATCCACTAAGATCCCACTTCAGTGGGATTGTTGGAATTCTCCATGGGATGGAGGGCTATGAGTTCTGCAAGCAGCAGACTTGTTTGTCTTTTGGGGGAATGAAGGGGTGGAGGAGGGGACAGTGTCTCTGGATATCCCCCCAACTCTTGTAGCAGGGTGAGATTAGGATTAGAATTTAGATAATGCCCAGCAAAATCTCCAATGTTCCTCAAAATTTAAGGAGGACCTGAATTCTTGTCTACAAAGTTAAAGAATTAAAATGATAGACAAACAGATATTAAGGTATAGTGGGAGACTTTATTATTTAAGGGAACATGGGGAGTTACAGAGTTCTCCAGCCACCAGTGTGGGGAGAACACCAGGGAGAGGTTTTAGTCAAAATCTATGCCATTTAACTAAACAGGCAGGAAAATAAAAAGAGCTCCCATTATGAAAAAAAAAAAAAAAAAGGTTCATGTGAGATCTTGAGTACCTCTCCTAAGGGCTGAGGTGAGGGGCCTTTCCTGGAAATGAAAGTCCTCCTTCTAGGACACCATAAAGAAGAGAAACTGGGCCTTTGTTTTTGGAAAGCTTTTAAAACTTCCACTAGGTAAGTCAGAAAGATAGCTGATTGGTCTACACCTCACCAATCAGTTTTTGCATCTAGGTTTCAGCTCTGCCTAGAGATACCTCCCACTCAAGGAGAGGGGGTCTTTGGAGCTTTCCTGAAGCTGTCACACTATGGCTCTTATAATCTCTCCACCCCTACTTCCAAAAGCTTCCCTGAGTCATGGTGGGTGGGTTTTAAGTCTGCTTTACTGTTTAGATCTTAAGAGTCTCTAGGTTTCAAGTTTGGACTGTTTTGAGTATCCTGGGTGTCTGTCTCCATCACATTTATGTAGGTTGTTGGGTTCCCTGTGGAAACAGCTCTTTTGCGAAACTTCCTCTCTGAATTCACCTGGGTCCTAATATTATAGCAAAATGAGCGTGAGCTCACTGCCCCCTCCCCAATCATTGTTATATTCTGCAGACATTTGCTGGCCTCAGATGGCCAGTATAGCACGAGGTGAGAAAATGCCAGAGCTTTAAAGTTCTGTGAGACAAAGAAGGATTTGCTTTAACTGTGATAAGGAAGTTAGGAAAAGATGAAGCAGGAGGATACCTGGGGAGGATTATCTGAACTTCCTGCAACCCTTTGTAAATGTGTGAGTTGCTAAGTGCTTGTAATTTACATGCCTAATGTCAGGTACACATCTCTGTTCCCTACTATAAAATCTCTCTGTAACTGGAGTTGGGGCCAAGTCTTCTCCAAGATTGGACCCCTGGGCCTGGGTGTAAATTAAAACTCCCCTCTCCTCTTGCTGTGAAGGCTTTGTCTGTTTGTCACTGAGTATTTCTATAACACTAGATGATGTGTTCATTTCCTGCCTTGGATTCAGCTATCATTTCAGGTCTTGTTGATAGAATTGGATGGCCATGGTTCTTGCTGCCTTCATTTACCTTGCCAGCTGGCCCCTTCCCCAAATATGTTGAAAAAGAAAGAAAATATATATGAAAATATAAGAATACAAGTGAAAGATTGTAGCCAGTCTAATAGTAATTGCTCACTGCTCGTGACTTACTGCCTGAATTCATCAATGAACCAAGAACATGAAACAAATAATATGTATTTTAGTTGCTACTATGAGGCATATATAAGAGAGAAATTATGTTCACAAAGCAGAATGCTTCCAAAAACATTTGCCCCTGTATCACCCAAGGAGATGTGTGTGACAATGATTGATAATTGCTTTGAACGAGGGGTTCAACCATGATTATTTATAAAAGAAAGACAAATACATAATTGATTAAGATACTGCTGAGTATGCTGGGAAAGCCTGATGGGGTCGGAATTCTATTCCTTCCATGTATTTCTGACCACTTTCCCAGCCCACAGGTCTAATGATAAACCCTAAAGAGAAAGTGTGATCAATTTAGAAATCTCTCTAAAGCAAACATATTTCAGTGGGAAATACATTTTTATGCAGTGTTTGGTTCAGCATAATTAGCATGAATAATTCAGGACAATTTCCTGATAGTTATTATATATAAGAGAGGTTAGTTGGATCCTTACTGCCCTGAAAAATAGTCAGAATATAAATTTCTCAGTTAGGAGTGAAAAGTGGGTAGTTTGATTAAAATGTAATATGTATTTAGAATTAACAATATTCAGGATCTTAACAAATGACCTTAACAACATTATTTAATAGAAATACATTTGCCTAACTGTTCATTCCTCCACTCCCTAATTCTTCCCCTGCACCTCCTTAAACTTTTAATTCCTCCCTTAATGAATAGGCTTTTGATGAAAAGGATAGAGCTTATTTTATAGTTTAAGTTTGACATCAGCCAAAGCAGGGAGTATGGTTTTAGACTAACAGAAGCAGTAAAAGCAAAGCTTTGTAGAACTGAGGATGTTTGAATCAATTTCTTGTAACTGGTCATGTTAGTTATATTTATATTACAGAGCAGGCCAGGGAGCTTTGTAAACTAATTTGGTTCCCTCTCACTGTGTAAAACACAGAGAAGGCTTTATGTGAGAGTGTAGGTTATAAGCAAAAGAACTATACCCTACCCTACACTGGGGACTTTTCATGTCCTCCAAGTCAATCTGAGGTCTTTTCATAATGAATAATAACATCTTAATGGAATTTTGTGACTGCTGTAAATGAGAGCAAAATCAGCAAGTGTGATTCCTGATTCAAGGGATGAAAAGGTTTTCTTTCTTTGGCATCATATAGATAGGTAGGTAGGTAGCTAGCTAGCTAGAAAGATAGATAGATAGATAGATAGATAGATAGATAGATAGATAGATAGATAGATAGATAGATAGATAGATAGATAGATAGATTTAATATCCAAAATTAGATAGATTGTATAAGCAAAATCTGATGATGGTACCCCCATTTCCCTCCTCCCTGATCTCAATCCATTGGGTATCCTCCTCGGTGGGTATACTGGATCAGTTCTTGGGTAGAGGGTTATGAATAGCACAAGAGGTAGCCAGGTTGACACCCCACACACTTTGTGTATTGTTGCTGAGGGGGGCAATGTCTCTGGATATTCTCCTCTACCATGGCTCATACAATCTTTCCGCCCCTTCTTCTGCTCAGTTCCTTGAGTCATGGTGGGTGAGTTTTAGGCATCTTATATTTTGTTTGGCAATGATTAGTTGTTAACTCAGCTCAGATAGAAATGAGTGCATTGATCCTGGAGTCTGAGAGAAGATACTGGATGCTTGAGGGGAGTTGTTCCAGATAGTCACTGTAGGGTAAATGAGATTGGGGAGGGGGGATGGGAACAGTGTCCTTTCATGGCACTAGGTTCCCTGAGTTTTGCCAGCCAGTGATGACCAATCTATGAATTTCGCCCAATGGCTCTGAACTTCGTGGGTTTTGTGGATCTCTGAAATATGGACAAAAATTATCCAACCCCCAAAATATAGATTTACCTCTGCTTTCCTGTTAAATAGAACTTCCCTGTTATGTGAATCCTAGAGTAAATGAAAGACATGAAAGGAAATAGGAATTTCTGCTGTATCTGTTTCCTATTAATCAGGGTACAGCTACATGATTCTAACCTAAAAGTACCTCTTACTGTGACTGCTTCGCATTGCCAGGTGTTTATATCCTAAATTTAAAGCCTCAGATTTTCCAGATGCATGATGAAGATAACAGTGTTGTCTACCAGTAGAAGAGCTACTGTGATTTTACTATTGTTACTATTTGATAGTGTAACATAGTCATAAGATTTTTTTTTTTCTGAGACATGCTGGCCTCAAACTTGCTATGTAGCCAAGTATGACTTTGAACTTCTGATCCACTCACCTCCACCTTCCCAGGTACTAGGATTACAGACATGTACCACCAAATTCAATTTTGTACATTGTTCAAATCCAGAGTTTCCTAATACTGGTCATAGGGTTCTGCCCACTGAAACATTAACTCCAGTTTCTAATATCATTTAAAGCAAAAACATTAGACCAAACTGAAAGTACATATCAAAAATATATTAACAAATTAACTTTTTTCCAAAATGTCATATATTTCTGTTACATTTTTTCAATAGATCATTGATTATATTATTGGTATTTTTTCCAAGAGTGTATCTACTGATATCTCAGATAAGGATGTATCTAATAGCACTAATACTTATATATGAATGGTATGTATGTACACATACATATATATGAATTAGATATATTATACATAAACACATACATATGTAATGTTTATATTTCTCATTATGCCCTTAATACATCTTTACTGTTATAAATTATAACTTTTTCTTTTCTATGGAAAAATATCTGCTCTCCTGATGGTAAATTGTAGGTTTGGGAATCTAACCAACTTGACATACAGTTTTGATCTACAGAGAAAGTTTTCATTTTAGTATAATTTTAGATTAATAGAAAATAAATTTAAACTAGAAAGGAAAATTATCATTCTATCACTTATCTACTTCATACTTGTGTTAACAATTTATGTGGTAAGGAATCACTTGATAAATGAAGAAATTAACGTTTGCACGGTCTTATTCACAATTTATTGACATTCAAATTTCTTTGGTTGCATTTTCATACTTTCCATTCTGTTTTCATATTTTGAAATGTTCTTATTCTAACAGTGTGATATTTTCACTTTTGTTCTATTGTTATTTTAATGATTTATAAAGGAAAGTGAAATTATCATTTTTCATAATTTTTTACTTGGTTGTTCTAGATTGCAGGTGTATTCGCCAATCAAATTAAATATTAATTTGAGGAAGATTAATTTTTCCCTTTAGTCAGCTATTTAGAGTTCTGGTATAGCATTTCCCCTTTCGTTTCATACATAAAAAAGAATGTATGCCTGCTGGAGTTGAGTCTCTGTTGCCCTAATAATTTATGAAGGAACTATTCCTGCTTCTCTCCCATTAGCTTTGGTATAGTGAAACTGTCCCATATCCACCGGGAAACGTCTTAAAACTGTGCTGCTGATCTCTACACCCAGTTTCTAACCCAAGGGCAAAACACAATATATTCCTCTAATCAACAAAAATAGATGATACTGTAAGGTCCACGACCCCCCAAGACAGACCACCAGAGTCTCAAATCAGAGCAAAAGCAAGGGTCGCTTTATTCAAGCAGGTTTGAACCCGGACCATGGTTACTCAGTCGCTCGGGAACTGGGACGAACGGCCCTGAGTGCAAAAACTCAAGCCTTTTTATAGACAGAAGTAAGCAACTTTGGGGAATTTCCAGTCCAAGGGTTAGGGTTTGTGTAGGCAAGTTACAAAAGACAGATAAGCGGAACTAAGACCAAGGCCCCGGAGCCGATGTCCGGTGTTTAATTATTCTTTTTTTTTTTTTTTTTTTGTATTTCGAGGTAGGGTCTCACTCTAGCCCAGGCTGACCTGGAATTCACTATGTAGTCTCAGGGTGGCCTTGAACTCATGGTGATCCTCCTACCTCTGCCTCCCAAGTGCTGGGATTAAAGGTGTGCGCCACCACGCCTGACTCAGTGTTTAGTTATTCTTATCTTTTCACATTCCTGTAGCGTAAGCATTTCACAGAAGCCATTAGTTTTTCAATTCTGCCTTCTAGACAGCTGCTCATCTCAGGGCCTTATGACACAGTTATTTTCCAGAACAAGTGAGCAGTTTAAAACAAACCTTTAGCTATTTCTTTTCTTTTTTTTTTAAATAAATATTTTAGCCATTTTCTATTTCACAGAGAAACATGAATGTTACAGGAACACTTCATACTTCACAATACATGTTAATTATTTTGGAGTTTTCTGGAAAATGACTCAGGATAAATAAAATGTATAGCATGTGCAGTATAATTTCTTTCTTTTATGAGCTTTGCCTTGGCACTGGCCTAGAAGCCTGGGGTCCAGATTTCTGTTTTAATATTAAAAGATATAAGACTCAAGCTGCTTTCCTCTCACCTTAGTGTCACTTAATGATGCTGATCACATCGTTATCATCATCACAAAATATCATCATCAACACAATAGTGATAATTTTAAGAACAGCCAAAGAACAGTCTTTGATGAAGGAGGCTTATGAGGTGGTTTACATTTTTTTTTTTTTTTTTTTTTGCTGACAAGCAACTGAGGTCAAAGTTGTGCATTCACATATCCATTAATCTACAGCACATTTATTTAGCAGGCAGTATATAACTGATGGTTAAATATGATATTACCCCTTATGGAACTCAAGTCCTCATAGGGAAGTAAAATGATTTAAGTAAAATGATTTAAATGATTCAAGTAGGTTCCCAGTACCGTCATGAGAGGAATGGTTAGGATAGCATGAGAAGACAGAAGCAGTGCACTTCAGAGAGCAATCCAAGGTGCTATTGGCAGCAGGAAACATGGCAAATCCAAAGAATGAACTGAAAATTGACTATTCAGAGAGGCCTGGGCCACATCCAGGAAACAGAAGTCAATGAAAACCTATGTGTGATGGTTAAGTTTTGATGTCAACTTGACCTTTCAAGTAATCTTGAGTGGGTCTCTGAGGATGTTTAAAGGAAGGCAGCCTCTCAGTAGGGGGCAGAATATAAAGAAGCTCAAAGAAGCTAGAAGTAAACATCCTTTCCTGTGTGGGCAGTGCAGGAAGAAAATTCCAGAGACTCAGGGAGCCATTAAGTCTGGGATAGGGTTGTAAGACCCCACTCTAAGATTATATAAAAGGAAAAAATTCTCTCCTTGGTCCTCCTGCCTGTTCCTTGGTCTCTGTGTGTGGTAGAGGTGGTGGGTTTCTCTCTCTGCTAAGACCTGTGAAAGGGGAGCAGCCTCTTTTGCATTCTGGAACTTCCCCTGTATCTATAACTACAAATAAACCCTTTCCTCCCATAAATTGAGCCTGGTTTGAAGATTCATTCCAGCACCGTGTGGCTGACCAGAACACTATGAAAATACTCTCCCAAAAGGAGACATTGGGCCTGAATGTGGAAGAAAAGGACACAAACATTTCTACAGCTCCCAGTCATGGAGGTATGGGGTAGACCATTTCACAGCTCCTGAGTCTTGGTAGAAGATTAGCACTGTGAAAATGGTCACCCAAGGTTAACTGTGGGTGTACAGGCTAAGCATCCTAAGTCTTCTCCCTGACCTGATTTTGGGACACAACCTTTTGTTGACTATATCCCACTAGAGAAAAGAGAGGAGGCAAGAAGCGAATTAAAAAAATGCCATGAATGGACAATTTGATCTAGTCCAGCAGGGAATGTATTGGGATGCATGGAAAAGATGATATTTTCTGTGTTGAGGCAGGTGAAGGCAAGGTAAGAAGATCTTTAAGCTCTCCCTCATCCCACTTAGTAGAGATCAGAAGATACTGACGAGCTAAAGGAAATAAGGCACTTTCTCCCTTTATCTTTTCTCCTTATGAGGAATTCCTGCAAAAGCATACATAAAAATTCTTTAAGATCTACGCAAATTTTTGTTTCTTTGTTTTTTTTTTTTAATTCTTGGAACAAACCCAGGGTATTGTTCATATTAGGCAAGCTTTCAACTACTAAGTAACAGTGTTAGCTAGAACAGTATTTTCTTTGTGCGTCATTTTAATTGCTTAATTGAAGCAACTTGACTCTGTGGTAAGAAAAAGTTTCTAGTAGGAAACAAGATAAATGACCAGAAAGGAAAATTTGATCACCTAGGTGATACACAGTTCATTGGCAAGCTGTACAGAAGATTCCTACCAAGACATTTATACAAGCTCATAAACATAAAAATGCAGAGAAGCTCAGCACTAAAGATGTTGAGATGTCTGCAGAACTCATGTAAAGCCTGTGTAATAACAAAGAGAACTCAGGCTTTCTGTTCTGTTCTTTATATTTTGGATTGATCAGAGAGACTTGATGTTTCAGGTCTGATTAAAACCAAGGTCTCTCTCTCTCTTTTTTTGTGTGATATGATATTTTACCCCTTCCCATTTTATCTGAGCTAGAGTCATCTGAGACTTTTTTCAAGATGCCTAGAATAATTGGGCAAATGGCTCTGTATTTCCATTAGATTTTGTAATTAGGTTGGCTTATTTCCCTTCCAAGCTTAGTTGAAAAAATGACAAAGGATGAGCTGTTTCTGCAGCATTAATCTGCATCCTCGTTAACGAAAGGACCATCTTTAATCCACAGGAAGATGGGCTAATGATGGCTTCTGGCTGTTTGATTGTTTTTCACTCCTTTTGTCATTTTTCACCCTCTCCATCCCTTTGATTGAGCCAATTGTGAGTATAGGCAATCAATAAAACTCCAGGTGTCATAATTTGGCACACATCTTGCATATGTTATGTGAAACGGGGGATGTGAAGCTGGAGCAAAGTCTGTCAAGTCAGACTTAGGAAAATAAAAATAAAAACAATAGCCAAAACAAAATGTTTAAACATACTTCTATAAAATAAGAACACAACATGATTATGTCAGGGCAAACATACATTATACATATAGAAATGTACATGACACACATCTTGATTATAAATCCCAAATATATCCCCCAGTATCAGCGGTTTCATTTATAAATCATGCACACGAGTGACTTTACAGGATGATGAGTTTTATCATTTTTGGTTGATCTTACTTGTTTTCATAGATAACAAAGAAAGAATACAAATCAACAGAAAAATTTTTGCAAGTCTTCGAAATCATAAGCATTTATGATTCATGTTCATCCAGTAATCTGTGTGCAATGAAACGACTTTCCAACATGGTTCTCTCTACATGGTGTTGGCTCACGTTTGGATGATGTTTATAACAGAGAATTGGAGAAACCACCCCTATGCCAATCTCAATTAGAAAAGATTATGAAATTTTACGGTCTTGAAAATGTTCTGAACAAGTAAAATTCACACTGAAAAGTTAGTTATGAATCGATGAAAATAGGTAAAAAAATGAGCTACATGAAGAAAATCAGCAAGCTTATGAAGGGTATGATGGATGTAAACATTCTTAACCTATCGTGATTAATTTTGTAGATTAATAACTAAATGAATCATTGGAGATATCTGGAATGACTCCTTTATGTGTAAGTCTCAAAGTTTGCAATATATTCTGTTTTTTTTTTCTTCTGTAAGAGCTCTGTCACTTAAAAAAAAAACAAACTTTGGATTTAGAAAAGAAAAACTAAAAGATTTGGTCTCAATTCAAACTAGTTTCTAACTAACGTAGCATTACTGTCTGAAGTATAGAATTTGGAGTCAAGGAGATTGAGTGTTGGAAGGGTTTATAAAATGTCACCCTGCCATATCCCCAGGGTAACTTCTGTGCTCCTGTCCTTCCTAGCTCTACAGAGATCAGCTTCAGGAGTGATGACTCTGGTCTTTGCACCCACTCCTGGTTAAACTGAGAGTCCTCTGGAGACCTGCTCTGAGTGGTGGTGCTGTAGCAGGGCTGTGCAATGGAGGTGATAATCAGGAGGCACTGAGCAAGCAGATGCCTCTCTGCTGTCCTTGCTGTGCGACTGGGAATCAGGAGAACGCCAGAAGAGCAGTATCTGCAGAGCAGCTGGCTTTCATCATGCCGTCTGAGTCATCGGTTGAAGTCTGTCCATTGCTTCTGCAATGGTGAAGCCAGAGTAACACACTTCCTAGCCAGGTTAGTATGAGATAATAGTTAAGACTAAGATTAAGTGAGTAAATGACCCTAACTCTAATGTGTGCTAGAAAATACACAAATACATAAATCAAACTTTCATATGGGTTTGGGAAAGTATAGAGACATCTATGAGGCATAGTCCAAATGAAAGAGCTTGGTTTGCAAGTGCACTTGTGAATAAAAATGACTAGTTTTCAAGATTCAATAAATATTATTATTTATGCTAGTTCTTACAATTTATTTGGGTTTCCACAAATATATTAAGCCCAGACATATGTCAGATACCTGTCTGAGGAAGTAAGAGTTCCAGCTGTAGGAACAGGTGTTGATGGAACGCCAGATGTTTCTTGAATTTAAAAAATTTTCTCAATGCGGTGTTTACAATTATAAGCAGTGATACAAAACCAGCAAAGGGTAATCACTATTTTCAAAGAAGGAAGAAGGGAGAGAGAGAAAAATGAAGGGGGGGATAAAAAGAAACCCATTTCAAAGTAGAAAGCATAGGTCACAAGAACTACAGTGGATGGTAATTTCTGATGAGAAATATGTTTATCACGTTGCTAAGAAATATATTTTTATGCATAAGGTTTCTCATGTGCAATGCAAACAAATAAATTCTTCATGGAAACAGGATAGTTTCATTACAAAGTAGAATTTGACATAGGCAGATCCGATTTTGATTTTTTTTAAAGTGACGGACTTGTGATGAGAAGGTTGGTTGACTTTCTCTCTCTGCAGATTAATTGAGTCAATATCTCAGCCAGTTCATGCTACAAGTGACCCCCTGAGGCATGCAGAGCTCCCCAAGTGAGTAGAAGTTCATGTTTTACTCTTGTAATGATAGTATTTTAGTCATTAAATAATGCAGAAGGTGAAAGCTTGAAGGCACTTGCAATGTATAACAAAGAAACAAGAAACTTCATTTTTTTTAGGAGTCAAAAATAAGGGCGGAAAGATTGTGAGAGCCGTGGTGGGGGAGACGGTCCGGAGGCATGACACCCATCAGTGACAACACACTTGGGCCAGGAAGCCTGGGATGAGTACTAAGATATACAGGATACCTTGCCACAAGGACTAATACAGACAGCCCACAGAGGAGGATATACAACTGATCAGGGATGGGGAGGGGGGGAATTGGGGAATTCGGGATAACAACGCATGGTTTGCCCACTAAATAATGTAACACATTATGGACAATAAATATATATTAAAAAAAAAATCCTAGTTCCCAGTTGTGTTTGTGAAGGTCTGCTGCTTCATTCAAAGCTTGTCTAAGTGAGCCAAAACAGGAGTCAACTTCCAGCCTATGTGGGTCTGTGAATTATCAGAGAGACTTTTCTGGTCTTGACTCACTGATGGGTACAGTCAGTGCCTCTCTGCATGCCCTGCCCAGCCCAGAGCTACCTGGATCCCAGGGAACCTGGGTTGGCAGGTCTCTTTGCTTATGTCACTCACTCTGGGTTTGCACCTGCTGGGACAATGGCAGGTGTTGTAGTCAACTTACTCTGTTGCTGCACAAAAAGAACCCAAAGAAAAGGAGCTTGTGGAGGAATGGGTTTATTAGGATTACTGACTCGAGGGGAGACTCCATCCTGGCAGGGAAAACAATGGCATGAGCAGAGGGGTGGATATCACCTCTGCCACAGCACTGAAAACAGTGGCAGGAAGGTGTGCCAAATGCTGGCAAGAGGAGGCTGGTTTACAACCCCATAAGCCCACCCCCAACAACATGGCTCCAGTGAGGTTGTAAAATCCAAACTGTCATCAGCTGAAAATCAATTACCCAGAACACATTCATTTGTTTGTGGGGGACACCTGGATCAAACCATGACAGCAGGCTTACTGAATATCTTATGGAAGAGCATATCTAGGCGTATTGAATATCCTGTGGAAGAGAGTTTTGTAAGCACCTCATCACGGTGAAGGCCAGAGAACCACAAATATGGCTAAAATTTCCCTTTATAAGATGCATTAAACTCCTTTTCCTCACTAAAATTGGAGATCATTACTTCTATGTATTTTAGCTCTGAGAGCCCTCTCCGTGTTGAGAGAAGCTCTCTGAGCCTCCTCTCTTGCATTTTATTTTTTTTCTCTCTAAATGACTCCTGGAAGCCACATTCATTTTTTGAATTTGTTGATTGTGTTATCATGTTATTTTCCAATTATATTAAGTCATTAATGTTGACCACACACTTGTGATTGTCAAGACCTTTACATTAAAAATGATGTGTGAAAGGCCTGATTGATTATAATACCATAGGGACCCTAGTGCAGAAAGAGATGGAAGGGGCACCCTTGGAAGTTTGCTTTAAGTGTCATATATGAAATCCCTTGGGTCTGAAGGAACAAAGCCATGGGATTATCTTTAGGGAAATATGGCAAGCAAGGCTGGCATGAGTTCAAAGAAACACATGAAACAATAATTTTCAATGCAGTTCTGGGCAGCACTCCAGTCAGTTGAAAAGTCTGGCTAAGAGTCTCAAGCTATAAGAAAAAAAAAACCTGTAAAAAATCACTCCAGACAACTGCTTATTGAGCTCTTAGTCCAAGCATTTACTCCAAATCAGCTGTATTGAATTCTGAAATTAGTTCCTCTTCTTTGAGAAAATGACAACAAACCATCCCCCTGTAAAAGTGTCAATGAAAAAAGTAACAAGAAAATTAATGTAAAGGACCTTTACTCTAAAAAGAATAATTATAGTTTTTGACCAACATAAGATTATCCACAGTCATTAAAATAACTGAGTCTGTGGCAGAGCCACTTGTATAGACTTAGGTTAAACACTATAGAATTGTGTATTCTTTTCTTATGTGTATTTAAGAAAAAAATCCAATTAACCTGCTTCACTGCTCTTTAAATTCACTACCTCTATGTATGATAAGATCACTTTGCAAAGTTCAAGAAGACATAATAAAATTTATTTTTAAATAGAAGTTGTTCTGAATTTTCATCACTGCCTTTGGCATAAAAAATATTGTTGCCATGTCCTAGGAGAGAAAAAAATTGGAGATGCATACCATCTGCCCTAGTTTCTGCATTAAGAAGATGGAAGACAAATTCCTCTGTGACACCAGCTAGGTAACAGTACCATTTACAGGCAGCAACTTTCAGGAGGAAATCCAAACCCTCTGACCTCAACCTCATCCTGGATGTCACCCTTCACAAACTTCCCTGTTGTCACGGATGTGGGGTCAGAAACACAGACTAGAACCTTGAAACCCTGAGGGCAAAACACAATGGACCATCAGAATAATTTTCAAAATAAAATGATGACACAATAATTCCATACCTAGCTAAGTTATCATTCATATCTGGAAGCGAGCAATTAAAAATACTCAAGCCTCAAAAAGACAATGGGTAGCCCAAATTCTAGAAAAAAAATTTAAGCCTTGGATATACTTCAGTTAACTGAGAAACCAATTTAAAAAATTGGGAAACTTATGAAACTTATCTCATACTTGTGACATGAACACTTAAACAAAAACAAAACTGATTAAGAACAAATAACACATATGTCCTTTAATTATACATAAAGAAACAAATAAAGGTCATAATTTCCTGATTGAATTTTTTTCTGTTTATTGCCAAATATATTCTGCATTCTGTATAACAACATTGGAACTTTTTGAAAATTTGAACAATAATGGGAAATTTTAAAAGTAGCCAACTCAAGGACAATATTCAGTGCAAAGATTACAAAATCAATAATAGGTATTGAGTCTACTGAACATTTAGATTTTCAATTCACAAAATAAAAGTCAAACCCCACAGAGAATGATGAGATGAACAAATGACCCAGGGCCACAGCCAATCAGCCAAAAAAGGATAAGCCAATGAGACAGACACCAATGATTTTTGACAAAACCTAAATCAGAAGTACAGAGACCCCTAAGTTCGCAACAATAAAACAGCCTTAACACTCACCCACAACAACTCAGGGAACTGAGTGGAAGAGGGGGCGGAACGATTATGAGAGGGGAAGAATACCCAAAGTCATGGCCATACTCAGTAGCAACACTCTAAGGCCAGCAGAACCAGTCTAACTTCTAGGCTATCTATGGTCCCCAGCCTCAAGGACTGATCCAGACTACCCAAGGAGGAGGATATCCAGCTGATCAGGGATGGGGAAGAGGGACATTGGGGAAGGGGGGATAACAATTTATTGTTTGCTCATTAAATAATGTAACTCATTATGGACAATAAAAAAAGTCAATTCACAGTAGCCCAGGAAGTGCAATAGTCACTCAATCAATGGGACCTGATCAGGCTCAAAAGCTTCTGTACAGACAAAAACACCGTTCTCAAAGTCAACAGGCCGCCTTCAAACTGGGAGATGATTTTCTCCAGCTACAACTCAGACAAAGGCCTAATTTTCAGAACCTACAGAGAACTCAAAAAAATTAATAACAAAAAAGTAAACTGCCCCCTCACAAAATGGGGCACTGATCTCAACAGAGAATTCACAGAGGAGGAAACACAAATGGCCTTTTCTCACCTGAGAAAGTGCTCAACATCCTTAAGCATCAGGGAAATGCAAATCAAAACAACAATGAGATACCACCTTACCCCTGTC
>PVHP010029248.1:0-22526 GCA_004024765.1 Zapus hudsonius
CCTCCTCTATTTCCTTCTTGAGTGTTTCAATATTTTCCTTATATAAGTCCTTTACAGCCTTGGTTAGTGATATTCCAAGGTATTTGATTTTCTTTGAGGCTATAGAAAATGGGACAGTCTCTCTGATGTCTTTTTCTGTCTGCTTGTCTTCTGCATATATAAAGGCTACTGATTTTTGTGTGTTGATTTTGTATCCTGCAACATTGCAGAAGGCATTAATTACCTTCAAGCGGTTACTGATACTATTCTTTGGGTCTGATATATAAAGGATCATGTCATCTGCAAAGAGGGATAGTATGATTTCTTCCTTTCCGATTTGTATCCCTTTTATGTCCTTCTCTTGTCTAATCGCTTGGGCTAGAACTTCAAGCACTATGTTGAAGAGCAGTGTTGAGAGTGGGCAGCCTTGCCTTGTTCGTGAATTGAGGGGGAACTCCTTGAGTTGTTCCCCATTGAGTATGATCTGTGCTTTAGGAGTTTTGTTTATTGTCTTTATTAAGTTGAGAAATAGGCCATCTATGCCTATTCTTTCAAGAGCTTTGAACATGAAGAGGTGTTGAATTTTGTCAAAGGCCTTCTCCGCATCTATTGAGATAACCATGTGATTTTTATGTTTGAGCCGATTAATGTGATGTATGACATTTATCGAATTGTGTATGTTGAACCATCCCTGCATCTCTGGGATAAAGCCAACTTGGTCAGGGTGGATAATATTTTTGATGTAGCGTTGTATCCGGTTTCCCAGGACTTTGTTCAGGATTATTGCATCTAAGTTCATCAGAGATATGGGTCTATAGCTCTCTTTTCTTGTTGCATCTTTGCCTGGTTTGGGGATTAGGGTAATGGTAGCTTCATAGAAGGTGTTTGGTAGCCTTCCCTCTTTTTCTATGCTTCTAACAAGCTTCAGAAAGAGTGGTTTTAGCTCTGTGATGAAGGCTTGGTAGAATTCAGCTGTGAAACCGTCTGGTCCTGGGCTTTTCCTTTTGGGAAGGTTTTTGATTACATCTTCAATCTCAGAGGATGTGATAGGTTTATTTTATGCTCTTATCTGCTTTGGCAGTTGGTAGGTGTCCAAATACTTATCCATTTCTTCCAGGTTCTCTAATTTTGTGGAGTAGAGTTTTTGGAAATATGACCTGATGATTCTTCCAATGTCTTCAGGATCAGTTGTGATCTCACCATTGTCCTTACTGATTTTGTTAATTTCGGCTTTCTCATTTCTTCGTTTGATTAGACTGGCCAGGGGTTTGTCGATTTTATTTACTTTTTCAAAGAACCAACTCTCTGATTTATCTATTTTTTAAATTGTTTTCTTTATTTCCAATTCATTAATCTCAGCTCTGGTTTTAATTATTTCCTTTCATCTTGAGCTTCTCGGGTTAGCTTTTTCCATCTGTTCTAATGATCTTAGGTGGGTAGTTAGGCAATTGATATGAGACCTCTCTGTCTTTGATATGAAGGCATTTAGTGGGATGAAATTTCCCCTCAGGACTGCCTTCATTGTGTCCCATAAGTTCTGGTATGATGTGTTATCATCATCATTTAAAGCTAGGAAATTCTCAATTTCCTGTTTTATTTCTTGGATGACCCAATCATTTTCTAGGAACGAATTATTCAGGCGCCAATACTTTGTGTATTTTCTGGATCCTGTTTCACTGTTAACTTCTACCTTTAATGCACTATGGTCTGATATGATGCAAGGAACTACATCAATCTTCCTGAATTTGTTTAGGGAGGATTTGTGACATAAGATGTGGTCAATTTTAGAAAAAGTCCCATGCGCTGCTGAGAAGAATGTATATTCTTTGTCTTTGGGGTAGAACTTCTGTACATATCTGTTATCCCCAGTTGGTCAATGGTGTCATTAAGCTCCATTATGTCCCTGCTGATTTTCTGTTTGGTTGATCTGTCAAAGGCTGATAGAGGTGTATTAAAGTCACCTATTATGATGGAATTAGAGTCTATTTCTGCTTTATTTTTGAGTAGGGTTTCCTTTACGAACTGTGTTGCACCCGAATTTGGTGCATATATGTTCATGATGGTGATATCTTCCTGTTGGATCCTTCCTTTGATGAGTAAGAAGTGACCTTCCTTATCCTTTTTAATTGATTTTGGTGTAAAGTCTATTTTGTTAGAGATTAATGTATCCACACCTGCTTTCTTTTTATTTCCACATGCCTGATAAACTGTTTTCCATCCTTTTACTCTAAGGAGATTTCTGTCTTTAGAAGTAAGGTGTGTTTCCTGAAGGCAGCAGATGGAGGGTTCCATTTTTCTGATCCACCCTGCAAGTCTGTGTCTTTTTATAGGGGAGTTAAGTCCATTAATATTCAGTGATATAACTGTGAGGTTTGCTTTAAGCCCTGCCATGATGAAGGGGTAATGGGGGTTGTTGTCTCTGCTGCTGTTATTAGCGCACTGACTGCATTTGTTGTGTCTGGTCTCTGGTACTCTTCTGAGGTAGATTTCTTGTTTCTTCTGTGTGGGTTATCTCTTGCAGGATCTTCTGCAATTTTGGCTTTGTGTTCAAATAGTTGTAGAGCTGGTTTACTTCATGGAACACTTTCACTTCTCCATCAATCATGAGGGATAGCTTTATTGGGTAGAGTAGTCTAGGTTGAAAGCCATACTTCTTTAGGCCCTGAAAAGCATTATTCCAAGCCCATCTGGCTTTCATGGTTTCTAATGAGAAGTCTGAGGTAAGTCTGATGGCTTTTCCTCTGTAAGTTACGGTTTGCTTTTCTCTAGCAGCTTTGAGTATTTTCTCTTTGCTTTCTATGTTAGGCATCTTAATTAAGATGTGTCTTGGAGAGTTCCTCTTCATATCCTGTCTGTTTGGAGTCCTCTGGGCCCCTTGAAAGTTGAGTGGGCTTTCTCTTGTTAGATATGGAAAGTTTTCTTGAATAATTCTATTGAAGATATTTCCTATGCCCTTAGCCTGGGCTTCTTCTCCCTCTGGGATCCCCATGATTCTAATATTGGTCCTCTTTATTGTATCCCATAAATCCCTCAAGTTTTGCTCACTTGATTTCTTGAATTCATTGAAACCTATGACATCCTTATTAATTCCTTCTTATTTGTCTTCTACTTCTGAAAGTCTGTCCTCCAAATTATCAACTCTGGGACTGATTGATTCCAGGGAGGTTTTTAACATCTCATTTTCATTTTTCATTTCTGCTACAGCTTTGTTTATAGACTCCAATTCTTTGGTGAGATCTAATTTCCAATCTATTTTTGTTTTTGCTTGGGATTCCTGATAATCATTTTAAATTTTTTTTAGGTCCTCATCAAATTTAATCATTTGTTTGTCTAGCTCCTCTTTTAACTGATTAATTTTCAATTCACTTAATGTGTTTCTGAATTCATTCATATTTCTCTCCATTAAATTCATTCTGGAGACTATGTTTAAGTTAGATACCTTCATCTCATTCATGTCTTTTCTCATAATTTCCATATCAGCCATTAGCTGCTTCATATTTGCATTGCAGTTGTCAGGAGTCATATTTTTCTTTCTTAGCGATTGTGTATATGTTGCCTCTGTTTCTTTGCCAGTCTCCTGCTCCATAAAGGGACTAGGGGCCCTGGGTTGGGGAGTTCTGTCTTTGATTTCTGTGGGTTTTTTCCTTTGATTTCTTCCCATGTCTAGGTAGGTGAGTGGGACTCAGGCATCCTGGGGGGTTGCTGTTCAGCCTGCTTTGCTTCCAATGGGAAGATCACCAGGTTTGATCTTAAACAAAGGTCTTTCCTGTTGGGGAATTCAGTGCCCAGCGAGGCTTAGATTTTTACCTGACTGGATCACCCTGCTCCCAGATGGTATGCTGGAGTAGAAACACAGTCCCAGCACTCCAACTACTGGGCCCAGTGTTCTCCCACCTGACTGTGCCCTCCTATCTGGTGCCGCCTTTGTCCTCCCAGCACTGGCTGAGGTTCCCCGGTGGTGCCTGAGGCCTGGCTCCGCCCAGCAGCTGCAGTCCTGCACGCTAGTTCAGCTTGCCCTCGGAACGCGATCACCTGTGTATTTGGAGGGTTCTCAGGGGAAGTGTGCTCAAGAATCGCTAGAGGGTCAGTGGCGCATGGTCCCCGGTGCCCGCCGAAGCCACTGTTGTCCTCCCAGCCCTGGCAGAGGTTCCCCGGTGCCTGAGGGTCCTGCGCGCTCTCCGGGAACTGTGCTAGTTCAGCTTGCCCACGGAACGTGATTGCCTGTGTATTTGGAGGGGTCTCAGGGAGAAGTGCGCCCAAGAATCACTACAGGGTCAGTGGCGCGTGGTCCCCGGTGCCCGCCGAAGCTGCTTTTGTCCTCCCAGCCCTGGCAGAGGTTCCCCGGTGTCTGAGGGCTGGCCCTGCCCGGCAGCTGTGGACCAGAGTGCTCGGGGAACCACACTCGTTCAGTTTGTCTGCGGAGCGATTGCCTGTGTATGTGGAGGGGGTCTCAAGGAGAAGTGAGCCCAAGAGTCACTAGAGGAAGGAAGTGGGCCCCAGTGGGAGAGGCTCTCAGCCGACGGCAAGAGCCGGCGGGAGCGGGAGCTAGGGGTGGGGGAAGGGTGGTGCTTTGTTCCTCTACCGAGGAGAAAGCAGATGGGGAGATATGACCCCCCCAGCTAGCGTGGAGTTGGGGAGACGGTAGGTTTGGTTTCAAGGCCAGCTGGGGTCCCGGGTTTGGATCCCAGCTGAAGAATCAAACCTTTTTGAAGAGAGTCCTGGCAAGGCTGCTACTAGTCCGCCATGATGCTCCGCCCCCACATGTCCTGTAAGCCAGTTCTAAAAGCCAAGGAACCACGCTGTCAGTTTTATTGCATAAAAGGCTCTACTTACCAGTACCACTTTTCTGGATTAGTTATGTTGTGATTGCTGTGACTAAATACCTTACCAGAAACAACACAGGAAGGAAAGGTTTAATTCAGTTTGCAGTTTAGAGGGGAAATTCCATGTCAGGGAAGGCATGGCATCAGGAACAGGAACCATACAGGTCATCTTGTGTTCACACTCAAGAAGCAAAAGGCCAATAAGGAGTGCAACTAGGCTACAAAAATCTGAAAGAATTAAAGCAAATCTTTGAGTTATCTCCTACGAGATTAAATGGAATTAAAATTACCTTCTGTTAGTCAGAAGTCTGAGTATGTCAATGTGCCATTCAGAGCCATTAATTTGTTGTAGCTTAACATCTCTAATATCAATAGAAATATAGGAATCTAGTTGGTTAGGTCTAGTTTTTCTAAGTAGAAAGAAATTATTTGATTTTGGATTTAAGAGTAGAAATACCCTAGAATGGAGATCTTCTTAAAATATTTAATATACATTTTTTGTGGATTGAAAACTATACATTAATCCAATTTACATTGAATAATTACAAAAAAATGAATCATTATAACATAAAATCTTTGTTTAAGGAAGGTACAGAGTCTGCATAAGCAAACAGATATAGAGAAAGTCATGATGAATGAGATGACAATATCTTCCTCATTTGTAGTTTCACTAAAACCAAGATTGGCATTATTTTTATCACTCAGAAATATACCAAATAAAATTCCAAATATCTTAGTCATTTTATCAATATCAAAATGAAAACGGATTTAAGAAATATAGAAATGAGAGCTAAAATTATTTAATTACTTGGGGTACTCAATTGTTGATATGGTTAAAGATGTATATCATCCAGTTTTCCTGCAGCTATGTTAATGTGAACTCGAAAATTTGAGGTAATAAATACAAATCTAAGTGTTTATCTCCTGAAGTTTTGTAGCAAGGAGGTGTTTTCTAAGTACCTGGTACAGTTCTTTCCATTTGTCGCAGAACGGAGTACTTGAAGTATTTTTTCCAGTTGATGAAAGAATCTGGCTTTAGCTCTCATTTCTCTTGTTTTTTTTTTTTTTTCTGGAAGCTCTTGTGAAAGACTTTATAGCTTGTTTTGAAATTTTAGTTATTTTGTTTAAAGTCCCTTATCATAGTGCATAATGTCTTCCTTTGATTGAGGTGACTCCTATAGTCTTGGCTTAATTGTATAGAATGTTCAGTACTTATTTAACAATGACATTATGGGTGTTTTTCAAAAGAGGTAGATCTTTAAAAGACTAATGTGAATGTCTTAGGCTAACGAAGCCAAAATCTTTCATTTAGTCAACTTTTGGTGCACACACTCTGGTGTGTGTGTGTGTGTGTGTGTGTGTGTGTGTGTGTGTGTGTGTGTGTGTGTGTGTGTTTGGTATGTACAGTGTGTATGCATAGTTTATGCACATGTACCCTGTGCATGTGAGTGGAGACCAGAGGAGAAAGTCTTTATTGCACTTATGGTTTCCTTTAAACAGTCTCTCACAGATCCTGGAGCTGCTGTTTTCAGTAAGCCTGGCTGACCAGAGTCTTAGGTGATTCTCCTCTTTCTGCTCCCCACAAGGGTTACAGCTTTTCAATGTAGTTGCTGGAGATTAAACTCAAAAGATCTTAGGCCCTCATGTTTCATGGCAAGTACTCCTTACCTGCTGATCTATTTTCATAGTCCTGCGGTTAGAGAGATTTCTCAGCGGTTAAGGTGCTTGCGTGCAAAGCCTAACTACCCAGGTTTTGTTGCATAGTACCCATGTAAAGCCTGATGCACAAAGTGGTACATGAGTGTGGAGTTCATTTGAAGTGTCTGGAAGCGCTAGCACACCCATTCTCTCGATCTCTGCTCTCTTTATCTCTCTCTGCTTGCAAATAACAAAAAATGTAGCCTTTTAATTTAGTTAATGTGACAATTAGAGTCATTTATTTATTTAAAAAACAATCTAGAAGATTGGAGATCGCAAACACAATAAAAAGCTCTATATAATAGGCTATATTTTAATAAATTGAGTCAAATACTGTTTATTAAGATAAGTTTTATAATTATCATGTAATTTAGCAGGAATATTCCAGGGAGGAATAGTTATACTAAATAGGATATTCCCTAATGCTAACATAGTAGATATCAAATATATGAAGACTTTACTCAATAGGAAGACAAACTTAGTTTTTGGATAAAACCTAATCATCAGTTTATAGTTGTTTATTAAGCAAAAGCATAAAACATAAATCTCTTTTTTAACAAGTATTAAGAAAAACTACTAAGGGCAGATCAATATTTCAGAAAACTATCATTGTAAGCAGAGAATTATGCATCAGTCTTACATCGGAGCATTACATTTTTGTCTTAGAATTTCAATGGTCTTTAATTATAAACAATTTATTTATATCTATGTCCAATATTTAAAATTTTAACTCTCATGACCTTTTAGTCACATATTTTTAATCTAATGTTTTTCTGTATTTACATTTAAGAATAATCCTTTACTTTAGGAAAACATGACACAAAACCTGCTAATGTAAAAGAATCTTCTTTTTCTTTAGCCTTCTTTACCAAAATAACATTTTTTATTTTGTTTTTCTAGGTAGGGTCTTGCCTCTAGTCCAGGTTGATCTGGAATTCACTATGTACTCTTAGATTACCTCTGCCTCCCCAGTGCTGGGATTAAAAGCATGCAACACTACACCCACACAAAACTACATTTTATATCTTTTATATGTTTTCCATATGATGTCTTATTTTTGCTTACAAAAATTATAAAACAGTTTTTCTTCAATAATGAAATTATGTTTTGCATGGAAATGCAGGATACTATCTGAAATACAGAAAACCTGTATATTGTATCATTTTGTTGTTTTTTTTTTTGAGGTAGGGTTTCAATCTGGCCCAGGCTGACCTAGAACTCACCCTGTAGTCCAAGACTGGCCTCAAACTCACAATGATTCTCTGCCTCCCAAGTAAGATTAAAGGCATATACCACCATGCACTGTGTGTGGTATCTTAAATATCTAACAATTATAAATGTAGGCAAAACAAAATAACAGTGAAGGCCTAGAGATAAATTATCATTCCATGTACATTGTAAAAGTGAAATTATATTAATTATGTAATAAGCCACATAAGTATCTACAAAATTTAGGATGTTTTGTATGCCTTGAAGCAGGTTAAATAGTTTTTAATTTTTTATTTCTCTTTTCTATTCTAGTATATATAATGTATTTTAATCTTATTCTTCCCAATTACTCTTATCCCCTCTCCTCCCATTAACATCCTTTTTCCCTATTAATCCCCATCCTACTTTCACACTCCTTTTCCCCATTGAGGTAATTAGGGTTGTTGGCATCATCAAGGATGGAAGGTTATTTATTGTGGAATGGGCAATTTACCAGTGGCCACAACACTGATGAACTTGACTCTCCCTCTCCCAAGAACCATTAGCTGTCATTAGATACATAATGGAATTTTATTTAAATGTAAAGAAAAATTAAATTATGAGATTTACAGGAAAATGAATGGAAGTGAAAATGATCATACTGAATGAGGTAGAACAGGTTTAGAAACACAAACGCCACATGCTGTCACTCACATTGAGACTGTTAAAGGGTACTAGGACCCCCAGAAAGTAAAAGTGAGGAATGTCCTTGGGCTTGTAATGGAGAATCTGTTTCTTTTTTATTATCTTTCCCTCCAAAACCTCACCATAGAAAATGGTCTCTAATCTTACCTGTCCCTCCTCAGAAGGGAAAAGAATGTAAAAGGACTACTTGCTTCCTGAGAACCTCATGATATCCAGACACCTGGCTTCAGAAATAAACTGACCAGTTCAGTCCCCCATCAAATAGACTTCTGTAAAAGACCCCAACCTGGGTATCTAGAGGGCTTTCCCATTTTCTAGAACTCCCTTTCTGCCCCTCTATATTCCTTCCTTAACTGAAGCTTTCTCTTAAACTTTAATGGAGTTTGTAGTAGCTAGAGGCCCTGGCATGCCCATTCTCACTCATTCTCTCTCTCTCTCTCTCTCTCTCTCTCTCTCTCTCTCTCTCTCTCTCTCTCTCTCTCTCTGTGTGTGTGTGTGTGTGTGTGTGTGTGTGTGTGTGTGTGTGGTTTTTGTCTTCTTGGAAATAAATAAATACAAATATATTTTTTGAATCCTAGAATTATAACTTATCTTGGCTTGACCAAGATAAGTACCCTGTAAAGCCCCTTTTATAGCAGTCAAAATTTATCTTAAGTTGTGCACACACAGAGACACACACAGACACACACACATATATATACATCAAGAATATCACTCAATAATTTTAAATGAAGTGACCATGGGTTTTGTTATGTAGTGGGGGGAGGGATTAGGACATAAAATGACACATAAAGACAATTACATTAAAACAAATATAACATGAACACACATAACATCTGGTCAGCAGACAAAATGCCATGAAACAGTTACATGAAGGCAATTATGTACAATGTACCAAAACTCAAATGTCATGTAACCTGATTAAAGGGAGAAGGGGTAACTTTTAAGTGCACTTTTTTTCTCAGCCCTCTCCCCTTCCCATTCATTTGCTCACTTGTTTTGAAATACATATTCTGCCCAAAGCCCATGGTGGGGGGCTATGTGAAGGGCTTTTACTTCTGTCTGGATCCCATACCCCAGCAAAAGCGTATATTTGCATAGTCACACATGCACCAAAAGCCTACAAGAATGGAGCATGGTTGAGATTTGAGTGTTGGTGTCCTGAGTGGGCAACTCCAAGGCCAGAAGACAGAAGAGGAGAGGTAGGAGCAAGAGATCATTGAACTACCTTGTTCAACTGATGTGCAACTGAAGGCATTTTGGAAGCTACTTGGAGTCAGCAGATTGAAGTCAGATCACTTTTTAATGCATGTTTGGTGTGTTTTGGAATACATAGGATGCATGAACTGAACTGAAATTGGCCACAAATCATTTTAGAGAAACTAACCACCTGGTTATCTGTAGATCAGGAAGTCTGGCCAAGATGGAAAGTTGGGAGCATAATGCCCCACATTTTGGTCATGCACTGAGTAGCAGAATAGTGCACAGCAGTCCCAAGGAGCTTTATTTTAGCCCCACATTCTTCACAGGAGTGGATGTTGAGTAATGCAGTTCAGGAAGTGCAGCAGCTAGTGCCAGGCCATGGAAAATTTGAAGAAACAGGAATTAGGGAGATTTTAGGAAAAAGAAATGAGGGAATTGGTACTGTAAGGTAGATTCCTGGAAAGAATAAAAGCAGCCCTTTACTTACCCTTATGGAGGGGCGGAAAGGAACTCCTTACTTGGCAGGGCCTCAAGGTTAGTCACCATAAACACCAAAGTGGGGGAGTTCAAAAAAGTGAAAAGCTTCAATGTAAGAAATCTTAGGCCTCTTGTTACTACAAGGAAGGTTGGTACCTTTACACATATGATTTTATGAGTCTAGGACTCACAAATGAAAGAAAACATTTGTCTTCCTGGAAGTGAATTGGATTGCTTAATATAATTATGTCCAGTTGTATCTATTTTCCTGTAAATAGCAAAGCTACCTAAAGATATTTGACAAACATAATGTGCTCATCATTTCACATATATCAGTCTTAATAAAAGTATCACATTTATCATTGATATATTAAGGATATTCATGGAAGAGAAATCCATAGCAAGAAATCAAAAGATTTTTAACATACACAAAGCATTGTAAGGTTTTATGAAATGTGTTTGATGGGCTCTATGATAACATTTTTTCCCTTAAATATATATTTATTGTCCATAATGAGTTACATTATTCAGAGAGCAAACAATGAGTTGTTATTCCCAATTCCCACAATGCCCCCCTTCCCCATCCCCAATCAGCTGGATATCCTCCTCCGTGGGCCTTCTGGATCAGTCCTTGTGACAAGGGACCATGGATAGCCTAGTACTCAGCCCGGTCCTCTTGGCCCAAGTGTGTTGTTACTGAAGGGTGCCATGCCTCTGGATAGTCTCCCCCACCACGGCTCTCACAATCTTTCCGCCCCCCTCTTCCGCATAGGTCCTTGAGTCGTGGTGGATGAGTATTAAGGCTGCTTTAAGGTTGTGAGTTTTGGGGTCTTTGTGTCGAAGATCGTTGGTTTCTGTCTCAGTGGCTTATCCTGTGTAGATTGAATATCTGTGGCTGTGGGTCCCTCGTTCCTCCCGTCCTTCTCTGCAGGGTTCCATATGGATCCTCCACGGTGTGACTGTGGTGGCTCCTCTCTTGCCAGAATCTCAGGTATCGGCATATGGTCGGTTGGTAGGGTTAGATGGTCCCCAGCTCTCTCGCTGCATCCTGAAAAATACAAGCACAATCTCCATCGGAGAGTGTGATCAGTGTAGGTTAACAAATATGCACATTTCTGGATTACCTAGATTTTATTTTTAGTAGCCTCCCCATCAATCGCTCCCACAGTGCATCTTGTCTCAGGAGCCCAAGAGTATGGGATCCGGTAATTATCACCCTGAATCCCAAGTTCCAGACAATAGTTCCCCCTCACTAAGTGGAAAATTAGAAAGCTGTTGATTGTCTCCCCCAGGCCCAGGCTCCTCCGTTGCACAAGTGCTCCTTTCTTGGTTTGCTGTTCTTTCTCAGTAGGGGGTGTGGTCAGCCTACTCATGACCCCAGATTGTGTTTCATGTCAGTGGCTTCTGTTTACTCCAGCTGTTGTTGACCATTTTCTCCTGGCAGCCTGTGCAGTGCCTTCCAGCACTACACTAACTGCCTTCTGGGGGCTGGATACCGTTCCAGATGTTGAAGGGTATCTTGATGCTGGTCGATGGCATTCTGTGGTATCATCAGCAACAGGGTTTTGCCTCAGGCCTGGGGAGGGCACCCAAGAGCTTTGACAGAATTTTGTCATGTTGTTGGAATCTCATGAGTTGCTTTGTTCAACAGCTCAGTGAGGGAAGGAACCAGTGGATGGAACCAGGGGTTGTCTGGCTGCTCTAATTATTCACAGGCTTAGACTCTCTCCCCTACTGTGACAGTGAGATGTCTGTAGGGACCACCCCTCCCTTTCCAGCCCCTCTCCTTGAATGGGAGGTGTTTAGTTAGAGCTACAACCTAGGTGCTAAAACTGATTGGTCAAATATAAACCAATCAGCTGTCTCTCTGACTCACCTGGGGAGGACTTAAAACTAGCTTCCCTGGAGGAAGTAGGCCCTCTTCCCCCACATGGCAATGGAAAAGGACTGCTGACACAGGCCTCAGTGAGGTAACGCCTGTACCCTTACCCCAGCTGATGGCTGGGGTAGGGGGGCAGGCTCCAGACATTTCTCTCATGAACCTCTCTTTCTCATAAAGGGAGCTTTCTGTTATCATATCATATTTAACTAAATAATACAAGCTCTGTGAAATCTCTGACACATGTTTTCCCCACACTGGTGGCAGGAAAACTCTATGACTTCCCACATAATAACAGGGAAATTTCCCATCCAACTCCCCTTTTCCTAATCTACTAAATTAGAATAAATGTGTAATTAAAATTTAATTCTGTCCCTGTATACAATTCTTTGGCATTAGAGGACAAGAACTCAGATAAGGAGGAGGGGGAAAGGAGGATTCCAAAACTCTCTCTCTCCCCATGTTGCTTACGAATACTAATTATCAGCAACCCGTATCACAACCACTCACGGCCCCTCTTGCCAGATGATGCTCACTACTTACTCAATAGGTTACAATATGCTCGTGAGGATTTTATGTTTTTGAACCTAATATGGTTTATCCTCAAGCTTAAGCCATTCCCCCCATCCCTTACCCCTCATTTATAACCTCTCACTTATTACTACTAGTCTGCATAAAGAACACGGTTATCCTGGTTAAGGACCACATATGAGGGAGAATATGCGGCGTTTGATTCTCAGTTCTTTTGAGTGTTTGCTTAGTAAGATCTGCTCGAAGTCACACCATTTTTTCCCTAAATTTCTTTATATCATTTTTCCTTTCAGCTGAGTAAAATTCCATCGTGTAAATATACCACAGTCCCTCTCTCCATTCCTCCATGGATGGGCATTTGGGTTGATTCCAATAATTGGCTATTATGAATTGAGCTGCTATAAATATAGTTGTACAAATGTTTCTGTGTCAAGATGTGACATCTTGTGGGTAGATGCCTAGTAGAGGGATAGCTGGGTCCATTGGTAGTTCTATGTCTATTGTGTTCAGGAGTCTCCACACTGCTTTCCATAGTGGTTGCACAAGTTTGCAAACCCACCAGCATTGAACGATGGTTCCTTTTTCCCTGCATCCTCGCCAGCAACTATTGTTGTTAGTTTTCTTTATTATTACCATTCTGACCAGGGTAAGGTGGTATCTCATTGTGGTTTTGATTTGCATTTCCTTGATGCTTAAGGATGCTGAGCACTTTTTCAGGTGAGAAAAGGCCATTTGTGTTTCCTCCTCTGTGAATTCTCTGTTGAGATCAGTGCCCCATGTTGTGAGGGGGCAGTTTGGGTTTTTGCTATTAATTTTTTTGAGTTCTCTGTAGGTTCTGGAAATCAGGCCTCTGTCTGAGTTGTAGCTGAGTTGTAGGCAAAAATCATCTCCCAAATTGAAGGGGGTGTATTGACTTTGAGAACAGTGTTTTTGTCTGTACAGAAGCTTTTGAGCCTGATAAGGTCCCATTGGTTAAGTGACTGTTGCACTTCCTGGGCTACTAGAGATTTGCTCAGGAAGTTGTTCCCTACTCCTATCTCATGTAAGGTTCCTCCAACTTTTTCTTCCAGGGTGTTCAGGGTTACAGCCTTGATATTGAGGTCTTTGATCCATTTGGATTTGATCTGTGTGCATGGTGAGAGGAGTGGGTCTAATTTCAATTTTTACATGTGTTTATCCAGTTTGTCCACCACCATTTGTTGAAGATGCTATCTTTGGCCCAGCATACATTGTTGGCACCTTTCTCGAAGACTAAGAAGCTGAAGTTATTTGCATTAAAGGCTGGGTCTTCTAGTCTATTCCACTGGTCAGGTTGTCTGTTTTTCTGCCAATACCATGCTGTTTTAGTTACTTTGGCTTTGTGGTATGTTTTAAAGTCAGGTATGGTGAAACCTCCTGCATAATTTTTTTTTGCTCAAAATAGTTTTAGCTATTCGATGTCTCTTACCCTTCCAAATAAATTTTGAGGTTATTTTTTCAATGTCTGTGAAGAAGGAGGTTGGGATTTTTATTGGCATTGCGTTGAATCTGTAGATTGCTTTTGGCAGGATTGCCATTTTACTATATTGATTCTCCCTATCCATGAGCATGGAATGTCTTTCCATCTTGTCACATCCTCCTCTATTTCCCTCTTGAGTGTTTTAATATTTTTCACTGCATTGGTTAGTGGTATTCCAAGGTATTTGATTTTATTTGAGGATATAGAGAACAGGACAGTTTCTCTGATGTCTTTTTCCAAATGTTTGTCTTCTGTATATAGAAAGGCTACTGATTTTTGTGTGTTAATTTTGTATTCTGCCACTCTGCTGAAGGCATTGATCACATTCAGGAGATTACTAATACTGTTCTTTGGATCTGATATGTCATCTGCAAAGAGGGATAGTTTGACTTCTTCCTCTTGATTTGTATCCCTTTTATGTTGTTCTCTTGTCTTATTGCTTGGGCTAGAACTTGAAGCACTATGTTAAATAGCAGTGGTGAGAGTGGACATCCCTGTATTGTTCCTGAGTTGAGGAGGAACTCCTTGAGTCGTCCCCATTGAGGATGCTTTGTGCTTTAGGAGTTCTGTATATTGACTTTTTCATGTTGAGGTATAGGCCATCTATGCCTATTCTTTCCAGGGTTTTTAACATGAAGTGGTGTTGAATTTTGTCAAAAGTCTTCTCAGCATCAATTGAGATGACCAAGTGGTTGTTGCTGTTGAGTTTGTTAATGTGGTGAATTATATTTATCAATATGCTAATGTTGAACCATCCCTGCATCCTTGGGATGAAGCGGACTTGGTCAGGGTGAATTATGGACTTGATATGTGGGTTTGTATTCAGTTTGCTAGGACTTTGTTTAGGATTTTTGCATTCAAGTTCATCAGTGATATGGGCCTGTAGATTTCTTTCTTTGTTACATCCTTGCCTGGTTTGGGAATTAGGGCGATGGTAGCTTCATAAAAGGAGTGTGGGAGCCTACCCTTTTTTTCTATGTCTCTGACAAGCTTCAAAAAGAGAGGTTTCAGTTCTATGATGAAGGTTTGGTAGAATTCAGCTGAGAAACCATCTGGACCTGGGCTTTACCGTTTCGGGAGGTTCTTGCTCACCGATTCAATCTCTGTGATTGTTATCGGATTGTTTAGGTTCTTTATCTGCTTTGGTCTGAGCTTTGGAAGTTGGTAGGTGTTAAGGAATTTATCCATTTCTTCCAGGTTCTCTAATTTTGTAGAGTAGAGGTTTTGAAAGTATGACCTGATGATACATCCAATATCTTCAGGATCTGTTGTGATCTCACCCTTTTCATTTTTTATTTTGTTAATTTGGACCTTCTCAGTTTTTCGTTTGATTAAATTGGCCAGGGGTTTTTCGATCTTATTGACTTTTTCAAAGAACCAACTCTTTGATTTGTCTATTTTTTCAATCATTTTCTTTGTTTCCAAGTCATTAATCTCAGCTCAGATCTTAATTATTTCCTTGCGTCTCGAGTTCCTAGGGTTGGATTTTTCCATCTGTTCTAATGACCTTAGGTATGAGGATAGTTGGTTGATTTGAGACCTCTCTGTCTTTGTTATGAAGGCATTTAGAGCAATGCATTTCCCCCTTAGAACTGCCTTCATTCTGTCCCACAAGTTCTGAAAGGATTTATCCTCATTATCATTTGTTTCTAGGAAGTTATGGATTTCCTGTCTGATTTCTTGTTTGATCCATTCATTGTTCAGGAGCGAGTTGTTCAGTTGCCAATATCTATTGAAATTTTTGGATCCTCTCCCTTGTTAATTTCTAGTTTTAATGCGTTGTGGTCTGATATGGTGCAGGGAATTACATTGATCTTTCTGAATTTGCTGAGGGATGATTTATGACCTAGAATATGGTCAATTTTGGAAAAAGTTCCAGGCGCCGCTGAGAAGAATGTGTAATCCGTGTCCTTGGGGTGAAATGTTCTGTAGATGTCTGTTATCCCTAGTTTGTCAATGGTGCCATTTAGCAGCTTGATTTCCTTGCTTGTCTGTAGTTTGTACGATTTGCCTAGGGATGACAGTGGAGTGTTAAAGTCACCTACTATGATGGTGTTGGTGTCTATATCTTCTTTGCTTTTGAGTAATTTATGCCTAATGAACTGAGGGGCCCTTGCATTTGGTGCATACATATTTAGTATAGTGATGTCTTCTTGCTGTATTGTTCCCTTGATGAATAGGAAGTGGCCATCATCGTCCTTTTTTATTGCTGTTGGCTTAAAGTCTATTTTGTCAGATATTAGAGTAGCCACACCTACTTTTTTATTTTTCCCACATGCCTGGAAAATTGTTTTCCTCCCATTTATTCTCGGTAGTTTACTGTCTTTAGTGATAAGGTGTGTTTCTTGAAGGCAACAAATGGAAGGGTCCTTTTTCCTGATCCAACCTGCTATCCTGTGTCTTTTTATAGGAGAGTTGAGTCCATTTACATTCAAAGTTATATTTGTGAGGTTTGCCATGTTGCAGAGAATATGGAGGTTGTTATCTGAGCTGTTGCTGCTCTTTTGTGTTACCTTTTTTGTTCTCTGTTCCTTTTTCTGGTGTTGGTTATTTGTTTCGTCTGCAAGGGATATCTCATGAAGTATCTTTTGCAGGTTTGGCTTTGTGCTCAAGTAATTGTAAAGCTGATTAGTCTCTTGGAATACTTTAATTCCTCCATCAATTATGATGGATAACTTTGCTAGGTAGAGTAGTCTAGGTTGGAATCCATTCTTCTTTAGGCCTAGAATCGCTTTGTTCCAAACTCTCCTGGCTTTTAAAGTTTCCATGGAGAAATCTGACGTGATTCTGATGGGTTTTCCTTTATATGTGAGTTTCCTTTCTCTCGATGCTCTAAGGACTCTCTCTTTATCCTCAATGTTTGGCATTGTAACTAAGATATGTCTTGGGGTGTTCCTCCTTTGTTCCAATTTGTTTGGGGTCCTCCATATCTCTTTTGGTTGTACAGGACTATCTCTTGCCAAGTATGGAAAGTTTTCTTGAATAATTCTCTTGAAAATATTTTCTATACCCCTCATTTGGTTTTCTTCTTCTTCCGGGATCCCCATGATCCTGAGATTAGATCTTCTTTATGGTATCCCACATTTCCCTTGAGTCTTGTTCACTTGCTCTTTTGAATTTTGTCAAGGTTCTGATTTCCCTCGAGTTCTCCTCTGTTATGTCTTCCATGTCTGAGGTTCTCTTTTCCCAGTGATTGATCCTGTTGGTAAGTGATTCTAGGGATGTTCTTATTATTTCAATGTGGTTTTTGCTTTCTGCAACTTCTTTCTGGGTTGCTTCTATCATCCTGTTGAGATGTTATTTCACTTCATTTTTGATTTAATTACTTCTTACTGACAGTCATTCTTATATTTGCAGATGTCTTCGGTTAATTTGGAAAGCTGGTTTTTGATACCTTCAGTTTGTTGGCTATCACTGCCCGTCGCTCAGGGGGGCAGTGATCATACAGATACACACATACACCACTTGTGGGTTGAATAACGTGTGCTTTTTATTGCAGGGAAAAAGGCAGAACATATAGAGCTTCCTGGCCAATCAGAGGGCTAATGGTAAGAACCTGTGCATAATGGCCTGTCGAGATCACCTCCTGAAACTCATTAAGCCAAGCCCCTCTTGGCAGGCTGTCAGGTGCCGTCCAAGACTAAGCCAGGGTGTGCCTCCAAAGGCCCCCAAAGGCTTTTGCCCCTGACATATCCCCCTTTTCTTTTATTAACAAATGGCTCAGGATCGTGTCTGTCTTAGGTTGTCCATGGCAAATTACACTCTTACCCATCATTTGAATTCTTACCTCCAAGCGTCAGAACCCTGTCTTAGGTTGGTATGTATTTCCATGGATCTTACACGTCTCTGACTACCGATCCAGCATTTTAAGCCATATATGGGGGGGAGGATCGGTCACCCATAGCTGCCATGGTTTGCTTTAATCAGCTGTACTTACAGTTGTTGGCGCATCTGAGATTGGCAAAGCGTTAATGTACATCAGACCAAGAGTTCTTATCGAAGACACTATAGTCGGGATATGCACTTTAGCAATAAGGATTAAACTCATAAGTTAGCAATAAAGAGTAAACTCATAAGTCCAATGACTAGTTAACATATATGACAGCTGTCTAGACATTTTTGCTGCAAAACATCAATTATACAAAGTCCCACAATAGGAAGAATACAATAGAATGAACACATCACAATGTTATTATTTGTCCAAAAATACCAAGTCTTTCCTACACAGGAACAATTCGCTGATCAAGAAACATAAGTCCAGTTTTAAATTGTCCATTTAATTGATCACGGATGTTCAGAGCTTTGGCAGCTGCAGAAAAAAAGAGTATTGAAAGTCTGTGCTGTAGAAACTGAAGTAACAAGATCAACAGCAGTCGTAGTAGCCACCACAGCTGAAACAGCTATCACAGCAATGATAGAAGCTATTCCAACGTCTCTCTTTTTACGAACTGCAATTGATGTATTAGAACCGAAGTCCACAGGAACTGAAATCTTAAATAGTTCAAGCACAAAAAATAAGACAATTGTTGAAATAATATCTTAGATGGAAACTCTGCAATCATCCACAACAAAGCAAAGCAGTGTCCTGCCAAATTTTTGAAAAGAAAAACCTGTGACAACCAATGTTGTTAGCTTAATTAAGTTATTTCAGCACATTTATCTAATAGGAGTATAGAAACCACAATGACTAAAATTAAACTTTACAAGTCAAATGATGACCACCTGGCAATATTAGCATAAACAAATAGACCCATCTCCTTAAAACTCACAATGCTTTTAGATATGTGAACCTCACCCTAGAAAATCAATACCAGTAAGCAATTTCCACCCCAAAGACTCAATTTTTCCTTGACAAAGAGACATAGTTAGTCTTGGTGAGTACCCCAAGAGTTCCTCTTGTGCATTTCTTAATCCACAAACAATTTAGTCACTGAACCAACAGCTATAACTGGAGTGATCAGGTCCAGTGTGAGCCTGTATGGTTTCACAAGCAAAAGAACATCTGTACTCTGTTTTATAAAGACTTAAGCTAGAGAATCATTTCTTTTATAATTTGCCATGACTAGTCTTTTTGCAAAATTCCCAAAATTAAGAAAGATACTTTCTAGGGGCATTCTCCCTCTTCTTTTTAATTTATAAGCAAGCAGTACTTAACATAGTACTTAACAGATAATGTCTCTAACCATTGAGCAATAGATGAGAAAAGAAACATTATGTCTTTTTCTTTGACTCAGTTTACTTATACAATCATGGACTTTATTCTCCTTGCATATCTATTTCCTTTACATTCGTCATAAGCCCGTTGGCCAGACGGACCCATGAGGAAGTATTGGAAAATATGTATCTCTTTCTGGGTTTTGGCAATAGGGAGCGCTCTGTCCTACAGTCAAAAGCCAGTGGAGCACAAAAGTATATTCTCTTTCTTTTGTTAAGTCCATGAGCCCTAGTAATTGCTTTCATAGGAAAATTGACATCCAACACATATTTATCTTTACTATATTTAAGTTTTTTATACCTTATAGAATTTAGAGAAACCACAGGTATATCTCGTATGTAATACCTCTATAAATATTTTTGGAGAATTGACAACCCATATAAGATTAGCACATTCAAACATTGATAGAATTTTTAGAACTGAGTAAGGAACAAAAATGGAGAACAGGTGTGGGAATAATAAAAATATATCTTACCTTACTCAGAGTCATCTCGATTTTTTATCACTGGCCGAGTCAGTCGCTCTGGGACCCAAATCGGTGTGGCTTTGTTCTGTGGAAATACACAAACCGAGCCTCGGCCCCAATAAAATACTGGATCCGGGCCGCACCATTGGTCAGTAAGAATATCCCTCCATTTTACAGTCACTCTATTAAATTGTCTATGGTTTGTATGTCTGTCAGCTGCAGAGCGACCTTCATTGTCCAGTGTTAAAAATTTCAAAATGAAGAGAGAGACAGAGAGTTTGTCTTTAGGAGACCTGAAGGTGTCCCCTATTCCTCCTTTCTGTTTGCAAAGAGCATTTTTAAGGGTAAGATGAGCACACTCAACAATACTTTGACCTTGTGGATTGTAAGGAATGCCTGTAATTAAAGAAATCTCAAATTTAGTGAGGAATTGCTTAAAGGAAGTTGAAGTATAAGCAGGACCATTGTCAGTTTTAACTTGTTTAGGGATTCCCCAAGCGGCAAAGGCTTGGAGACAGTGGGAAATAACGTCTTTGAACTTTTCTCCACTGTGAGGTGACGCAAAAATAACTCCTGAACATATATCCACAGACACATGAACAAACTTAAGAGTACCAAATTCTGGAATGTGAGTAACATCCATTTGCCATATGTGATTAGGTTTTAAACCTCGAGAGTTGATTCCAAAAGATTGTACTGGAATAAGGGGGGCACACTGTTGACAGGACTTTACAATAGTACGAGCAAGGTCCTTAGTAATATGAAACTGTTGGCGTAAGGTGGTAGAGTTAACATGGAATTTATTATGGAAGGCCTTGGCCTGTTCTTCGGCAGTGAATATGAATTCAGAGTGAGTTGCTTTATCTGCTAAATCATTTCCTTGAGCAAGTGATCCGGGCAGATCAGTATGAGCTCTGATATGACCAATGAAAAAAGGGTGTTTGCATTGCAATATAAGGTTTTGTAAAGCAACAAAATAAGGGGCCACTGTGGAAGTGGGCAAAATATATGGAACCATTTCTAGAATTTGCAAAGAATTCACCACATATTTGCTATCTGATAGTAAATTAAAAGACTGTTCTGTAAGCATTTGGAAGGCCAGCACAGCTGCAGCAAGTTCTGAGACTTGTGCAGAGGTGCTATGTGCATTATGGTGGTATAACTTTTGCCATCAATTATAACAGATCCAACCCCGTTTTTTGATCCATCAGTAAACACAAGAGAGCAATCATGCAAAGTTTTCTTCCTAGTGACTTTTGGAAAAATAATAGGGGTGTTCTTATAAAATTGTATCCAAGGATGCTTAGGGTAATGATTATCAAAATAGCAGTGGATGAGGACAAGATAATAGCCCAATCTGCACAATGGTTTGTAAGCCAGCAAATCTGCTCTGGCCCATAGGGAATAATTATTATTTTTGGAGGCATATCTAAAACAGCTTCAGATTCTTGTATGCCTTTATAAATCAGCTGAGCTACAGCAGCTGGATATGGTGACAATATCTTATGTGGAGAACTAGGTAGGCTGACATTCAGTACAGGTCCTCCCTGCCACAAAATCCCAGCAGGGCTATGGTTCCCTGGCAAGACAATAAAAAGCAATGGTAACTCACCATCCTTACGGACAATTTGACATGCTTGTAATCATTGTTGAACCAAGGAAAGGGCTTGTCTGGCCTCAGGTGTGAGAGTTCTTCTTGAATTCAGGTCCATGTCACCCTTCAAAATATCAAACAATGGTTTAAATTCTCCGATAGTTAATTTTAGGTAAGGCCTAATCCAATTGATATCTCCCAACAATTTTTGAAAGTCATTTAAGGTTTGTAAGTTGTCTAACCGAATGATGAGCTTTAGAAGCCTGACAGCTGTGGCCGACAACCTTGTTCCCAGGTATTATTGGAGACTATCCACCTGTAACTTTTCAGGGGCTATTGTAAGTCCCCATCTTTTAAGTTCACCAGTCATGAAACACAATGTCAATGCTTCATTTAATATTTGTTCATTAGGATGACACAGTAGAATGTCATCCATATAATGATAGATCAACAAATCTGGGTACCGATTGCGGGTAGATCTCAAAGCCTTGTCTACATATAGTTGACATATGGTGGGACTATTAGCCATTCCCTGAGGCAAAACCACCCATTCAAATCTTTGATCAGGTTGAGAATGATTAATAGCAGGCAAAGTAAAAGCAAATCTCCAATAATCATCCTTATGTAAAGGCATGGAAAAGAAACAATCTTTTAAGTCCACTATTATAGTGGGCCAATCCTTTGGTAATGCTGAAACAAGAGGCAAACCACACTGAATGGGGCCCATAGGATACATTTGATTGTTAACAGCTCTGAGGTCGTGAATTAACCTCCACTTTTCTGATTTCTTTTTTATAACAAATATGGGAGTATTCCATAGAGAAGTGAAGGACTGTAGATGTCCTGCATCCATTTGTTCCTTAAGTAACTTATAAGCAGCCTCCAATTTTTCTTTTGTTAGGGGCCACTGAGGAATCCATTGAGGCTTATCATCCTTCCATTTTATCGGTATAGCAGCTGTTTCAGTGGCCCCAACTAAAAACCCAGTTCCTGATTCTTATTAAGATAGGAATTGGAAATACTTTCAGTGGTCAATCTAAGATCCATTTGGCTTAATACATCTCTTCCCCATAAAGAAATCGGCAATGCACATACATAAAGTTGAAACAATCCACTATGTCCTTCCTCATCTTTCCACCTCAAGGTAGTGGCACTTTGGTCAGGACTTTCAGCTATTCCTAATCCTCGAAGAGTCTGGCCAATCCTTAGGCCAATCAAGAGATTTTATTATACTTTTGTAAGCCCCCTTGTCCAGGAGCCCCAAAAACTT
>PVHP010029249.1:0-22555 GCA_004024765.1 Zapus hudsonius
GTTTTATCTCCACCAAGGCCCAAGGCGCCTGTGGAGGCGAGAACCACACCTTTCAAATGTTACAAATCTGAACATCCAATGCCTGATTTCAGAATTGGATGTTCAGAGAAATGTGTAAAAGCTCTAAATTCACTGCTCTATTTTCTGGCTAGTTTTATCTCAGTCAATAGCATCTTTCCTCTGTTATTCAAAACACACATACAAACACACAAACACATCGTGTATGATCAAAGAAATGTCCAAAATATGCGGATGTGATGTAAAATCTCAGCCAATCATCTAAGCATTTAAAAATATCCAGATGTTGGATATAATGGAGATAAGCCATCTAGTGTACCTGCTTGGTTTTTACATTTGATCCAGCTGTTGAAAACTTTGGAAAGACAACCTAATTCTGTGCTTAAGTTTCAGCAAAGAGAATGTAACATGTATCTTCCTGGCCCCCCAGAGCATAGATCAGATTCAGTAGGTTCCAACATGACTGCTACTCTCCAGAGAGAAAAACAGAAACTCCATTGAGCAATGCATTTTAAATTGGTTTTGCCTTCTTTAAAACATCTTTACTCAAGAACAAATAATAGTTGTCAGAATGCACAGAGGACACACCATGCCAAGCACAGCTGACAGACCACAGGCTTTCTGTGGGTATTGTGATCCACATCCAGAACCAGCAAATGCAGTGTCATGAGACTCCCGACCCACCCAGGTGAAGGTCTGAAGCATAAGTGCCCAGTCTGTAGGATTAAAATTCATATGGCTTTATAAATATTTAAGAATTTAAGTATAATATTTTTTTTTAAATTATAGGTAAAAATAGTAAGCAACTCTTTCTTTCCACATGTTTGGTAACTTACATGTCACAAACATAATTTTAATATTACATTTTCAAGAATGAAAACTATACTAAAGAAATAGTAATAAATATAAAATGCCACTCTTTAATTTCAACAAGATATCCTTTTAACATATTTTTACATTGCATTTTTACATTTACTAATCATAAGATATAAAAATGACATGAAAGAAAGCACTCAACAGAGTGAAATGAATATGGACAGCAAATATTGTGTTAAAAAAAGTTGCCACAAAATCATAATGTGCATCATATATATATATATATATATATATATATATATATATATATATATGTCTTAAAAATCATTAAAGTATGTCAGGTGATAAGGCAAGAGAAAAATGTTGAGGAAAAAAACCAATGCTTTGGAAAAAGCAATGAGACAAAGATAGACATGGAAATTTATAGAGTTTGAGGATAGGTTTTCAAAGTGGCATGTGACAGAGCCAAGCTCAAGTCCTCTTACTTATTAACAAGATTGTCCCTGTAACTATCACACATTGCTTTGAAAATATCTGCTTCTCTGAAAGGTATACTGCTTCTCTATGGCTGTTTTACTCTTAATAGACTAATGTCTAATATTTTCAGCTTCATCTTTTGTATTTCTGGGCATATGACAAATTGTTTTGAGCCCTGCTCATCTATACATATAAGAACATATGCACGAACGGCTCATCACCACATTTTATAAAATTGCTGAGATACTATTTTCCTTAAGAAAATAATTGTCCTATCAAAATAGAGTCTCTGGATTCATTAGTGAAATTTTTCCAACTATGACATTTATGTCACAAAACCATAAGGCAATTGTTCTCAGCCTTAACAGATCCGATGCCTATTTTCACAGCAAATAATTTATTACTCATTACTCTAGTAAAATGAAACTCAGAGATGTTACAATCATGTTAAGATCATCTAAAATGTCAATACAGGGTCCAAGATATGAAATAAAAGTAATATAAAAAGAAAGTACTTTGAAGTAAAATAGCACATATTTTGTAATGTACATGTTCACATCCTGCTCTGTAATGAACCTATGAAGTCAAGAGTCAGTATGTGAGCAAGAATCACAGCAGGATTGTTAAACACCTCAGCCACCAATTAAACTGAGGTAGGGATATTGTACTCACACAACAAATATGACAAAGAAAGGTGCCATCAGTAAGGAAATTTTTATCAAGATCTAAATTTTAAAAATTCTCTTAATGTGTATAATTGTTTAATTTAAAAAAATAGAACCCAGCTCATCAGTCTTTGCAAGCACCTTAACCATTGAGCCATCCCTCCAATCCCCATTTCTGGACATTTTAGTGCATTTTAAAATGCAAAAAATCTTACAAAAATATATAAACTAGAAATGGGATGTAAGTGTAATGATAACTGCTTTTCACCTATATGTATGCCTCTGAGTATATTAAAAAGTCCCATAAGAAGAGAAAAATTGATTTTCAACAACTAGAACCTTCTTGTTGGCTGCAAATATCTACCTTATTTGGCTTCCACCAAGTCAGTCCATAGATCCACCACAACAAATTACTCTAAACATTTAATACATTCCAACAATCCTCCAAAATTCTCTTTAGGGGATGGTATTGCTTCTCCCATGAAATTGTTGCTCCAGGAACACCAAAGACAGAGGGCTGCAAGAAAAAAAAAAAGATAGCCGCCTCATTCTTTTTTAATTCGTTTTTGCTAAAATGATGTAAAAAGCCTAATGTTTTTTAAGTTCACACTGCAATTGATCACCCAATCTGTGACAGACTACTCATAGACATTTTTGTCATAACTATTAATTAAATATACAGGGGCTTAGTTCATGGAGTGGGGATATTTGAGTAGAAAAGAATCACACACACTGAGTTCTCAAAAATGGAAAGAATAGATATTTTTTCTTAGCAATTGCATGAATGAAATGTAGAAACAAATATGAAATATTCAGTATAGGAAAAACAGTGAAATACAGAAAGAATATAAGGGGAAAATGGTGTAAGCTGTTGTTTCAGGGACAAAAACAAAACAAAACAATAAAACAAACCTTTGCTACATGACATGATACCATCCCAGAATTATTATTCCATGTATCCATTTATCCGTAAAACAAACCAACCATAGACATTTACCTTAGAAATACAAAGGTGCTTATTTCTGTGCAGTACAGGTTTACAGAACCATGAATTGATGGTCTTGCAAGGTATCAGTCACACTTCCATGGCATTTGCTGATATAAATATAAAAGCTTCATTTTAAAGGATAAATAAAGCCACACTATTATCTAAACAGGATAAAATTTAACATCCTTGTGGTTTGTGGAAATTTTTGATGTGCCTGCTGGGTTTTCAATCAAAATCAATTATGCCTTAAATGCAAGCAGTAGTCAACATACTACAGACTATAAATTCAATTTCATACTCAGAAATATGGATTAGCTAAACTTGATGCCCTTCCATTGATTTCAGAAAGCAAAAGCAGATAAGGTAAGAGGTTCTCTGACACTCCACACCAAGTTCCGGATTTCCATATTATTTCTGTAAGAACTTTGCAGCCACCACAATCTCATTCTTGTGAAATATATATGTATGATGACTAGATATCAGATGGATTGCTGAGTCATCTCTCCATACTGAAGGGTTATTTGGCTTTCATAAGTCAAGAAAAGAACTGCATAGAGAAAAATGAATATGCTTATTTCCCCAGGCTCAGTGTGAAGTGTACATCAACCAGTTGTGAATAAGTCCACTGCATAATTAGAACACCAATTAAACAATGAGAGAGTCTATATATAAATAAAAATGATATAAACCAGGAGTTAATGGATACTCTTCATTTCTTCGGTGGTTTGTATTTTTATTCATATGTATATTTCTGTATATTTAAAGGTGAGAGAAAGACAGCACATCCTTTAAAAACTGAAAAAAAAAATAAAAACCAATTGCTCTGCTCATATAAATAAGCACCTAAAATGGACAGGGATCTCTTGGAGGGGAACTTGAGAGGGAGGTATGAAAACGACTTGCTTCTAAGAAATCTAAGGAATAGTGATCATAAGGAAGAAATTTGGAATAGGTTTAAACAAAATGGGAAATCCAATCACATCTGCACCAATTTTCTTCTTTGTTCCTTTAATATACAGAACATGTGGGTTTTATAGAACTGTTCAAGTCCACACTTGTGAGCATTTTATGGCAGGCATTCTCTTCAGTAAGCCTGTGCATCACAGTTTAAATCCCAGAATTCTAAGAAGGATTCCTCCACAGACCCAGTCTCACAGTTCTCAAGGGCAACTTCTTGCTGTACTGACACAAAGAGGATTGCTTTGTGCAAAGGGAACACAATGATGACCTTTATTAGGCAAAGGACCTACAGTCCCATGGAGCTCTCCTGGAAGCCCTTGCTTCTTAGATCTCATACATCTCCTTTGGTGAAAACCTAGGGAGTGAGGTATCTTCTACTACAAGAGAATAATCACACTTTCATCTATCAAGATAGAAGTTTATTTGAGAGAGAGAGAGAGAGAGAGAGAGAGAGAGAGAGAGAGAGAGAGAGAGAGAGAGAGAAAGAGAATAGGCACACCAGGACCTTCAACCACTGAAAGGGAACTCTAGTCGCATGCACCACCTTGTACATCTGGCTTTATGTGGTTAGTGGAGAATCAAACCCAGGTTGTTAGGCTTTGCTGGCAATTTCTCCAGCCCATTAAATATTTTTTTATAAATGATTTCATAGTGTCTGCTAATTCTAGCTAACCATTTTTAGAGAAAACTTAGAGAAAAAATTCAAGAAAGTCATAGTGAGTCTTATTTCACAAAAAAGAAACTTACTCAAGACAATCATGAGTCAAAAATGGATGGTGCAGTTTCCTTCTGGCATTTCTTTATTTCCTTGTCTGAAAAAAAGTCAATACGCATATCTATTTTTGTAACTCTTAAAAATCCATGCACAGGTATATTCATTTATAAATATATTTTCTTTCCCTAACAGGGAATGCAGAGGGAAACTTATTTTTCAACAAGGTCTTTTCAGTCTTATTTAGTGAAGAATACAACTAGAAATCTCATTTTTATTTACCAGTATATATTCATAACTGTAAAGCATGAAGCCTCTGATATTTAGTATGTAAATAATAAAATTTTAACTTTCAGTGTTTGAAATGAACTCTATCTTAGAAACCTATCTAATAAAAAACTGCCAAAATCAACCATTTTATCGTACATTGTAGCATGACTACAGCATATGAGGAAAGAAGTGTCACATGGTTTATGAAAAAAAAATCTTGTAGATACACGTGGAAAACTGCAAACAGTTACTCTTTGGGGATAGAGAAAAACTGCCATTAAACAGGTGTTAGAATTTAAATGACATCTCATTGGTGACTCCTTTCTGCAGCTCAGAGACAAATAAAACCTGCTTTTAAAAGCATTAGTGGGATGGGGGCAGAGCATGATAGAGGACGAAGCAGCCCCGCCAGGACTATCATCAAAGGTTTGATTCTTAAGCTGGGATCCAAACCCTGGACCCCAGCTGACCCTAAACCCAAACCTACCGTCTCCCCAACTCCGCATTAGCTGGGGGGGGTCAGGACTCCCCAGCTGCTTTCTGCTCTGCAGAGGAATAGACTTTACACCAAAATCAATTAAAAAGGATAATGATGGTCACTTCTTACTCATCAAAAGAATATTCCAGCAGGAAATCACCATCATTAACATATATTCACCAAATTGGGGTGCAACACAGTTCATAAAGGAAACCCTACTCAAAAATAAAGCAGAAATAGACTCGAATTCCATCATAGTAGGAGACTTTAATACAACTCTATCAGCTCTAGACAAATCAACCAAACAGAAGATTAGCAGGGACATACTGGAGCTTAATGACACCATTGACCAGCTCGGGATAACAGATATTTACAGAACGTTCTACCCCAAAGACACAGAATATACATTCTTCTCAGCAGTGCATGGGACTTTTTCTAAAATTGATCACATCATATGTCACAAATCCTCCCTAAACAAATTCAGGAAGATTGATGTAGTTCCTTGCATAATATCAGACCATAGTGGATTAAAGGTAGAAGTTAACAGTGGAACAGGATCCAGAAAATACACAAAGTACTGGCGACTGAATAATTTGCTCCTAAAAAATGATTGGGTCATCCAAGAAATAAAACAGGAAATTCAGAATTTCATAATATTAAATGATGACAATAACACATTATATCAGAACTTATGGGACACAATGAAGGCAGTCCTGAGGGGAAAGTTCATCGCACTAAATGCCTTCTTATCAAAGACAGAGAGGTCTCAAATCATTAGCCTAACCACCCACCTAAAAGCATTGGAACAGAGGGAAAAAGCTAACCTGAGGAGCTCAAGACGAAAGAAAATAATTAAAATCAGAGCTGAAATTAATGAATTGGAAATAAAGAAAACAATTTAAAAAATAGATAAATCAAAGAGTTGGTTCTTTGTAAAAGTTAATAGAATCAACAAACCCCTGGCTAATCCAATCAAACAAAGAAATGAGAAAGCCCAAATCAATAAAATCAGTAAGGACAATGGTGACATCACAACAGATCCTGAAGACACTGGAAGAATCATCAGGTCATACTTCCAAAGCCTCTACTCCACAAATTTAGAGAACCTGGAAAAAATGGATAAGTATTTGGAAACCTACCAATTGCCAAAACTTAACCCAGAGCAGATAATAGCACTAAATAAACCTATCACATCCGCAGAGATTGAAGATGTAATCAAAAACCTTCCCAAAATGAAAATCCCAGGACCAGATGGTTTCCCAGATGAATTATACCAAGCCTTCATCGCAGAGCTAAAACCACTCTTTCTGAAGCTTGTTAGAAGCATGGAAAAAGAGGGAAGGCTACAAAACACCTTCTATGAAGCTACCATTGCCCTAATCCCCAAACCAGGCAATGATGCAACAAGAAAAGAGAACTATAGACCCATATGTCTGATGAACATAGATGCAAAAATCCTGAACAAAGTCCTAGCAAACTGGATACAACGCTACATCAAAAATATTATCCACCCTGACCAAGTTGGCTTTATCCCAGAGATGCACAGATGGTTCAACATACGCAAGTCGATAAATGTGATACTTCATATTAATCGGCTCAAACACAAAAATCACATGTTTATCTCAATAGATGCAGAGAAGGCTTTTGACAAAATTCAACACCTCTTCATGTTCAAAGTTCTTGAAAGAATAGGCATAGATGGCCTATTTCTCAATTTAACAAAGTCAATTTACAAATCTCCTAAAGCACAGATCATTCTGAATGGGGAACGACTTAAGGAGTTCCCACTCAATTCAGGAACAAGACTAGGCTGCCCACTCTCACCACTGCTCTTCAACATAGTGCTTGAAGATCTAGCCCAAGTGATAAGACAATAGAAGGGCATAAAAGGGATACAAATTGGAAAGGAAAAAATTAAACTATCCCTCTTTACAGATGACATGATCCTTTATATATCAGACCCCAAGAATAGTATCAGTAATCTCTTGAAGGTGATTAATGCCTTCAGCAACGTGGCAGGATACAAAATCAACACACAAAAATCAGTAGCCTTTATATATGCAGAAGACAAGCAGACAGAAAAAGACATGAGAGAGACTGTCCCATTTTCTATAGCCTCAAAGAAAATTAAATACTTTGGAATATCACAATCAAGATTTTAAAGGACTTATATAAGGAATATATTGAAACACTCAAGAAATAGAGGAGGATGTGAAAGATGGAAAGATATTGCATGCTCATTGATAGGGAGAATCAATATAGTAAAAATGGCAATCCTGCCAAAAGCGATTTACAGATTCAATACTATTCCGATAAAATTCCCAACCTCTTTCTTTACAGACAAAGAAAAATAATCTCTAAATTTATTTGGAAGGGCAAAAGACCTAGGAAAGCCAAACTTATCTAAGTAATAAATCCTATTCAGGAGGTATCACCATGTCTGACTTCAAAACATATTATAAAGCCATAGTAACGAAAACTGTATGGTACTGGCATAAAAACAGAAAGACAGATCAATGGAACAGAATTGAAGACCCAGCTTTAAATGGAAGTAACTTCAATTATTTGGTCTTTGACAAGGGGGCCAACAATGTATGCTGGGCCAAAGATAGCATCTTCAACAAATGGTGCTGGATAAATTGGATAAACATGCGTAAAAAAATGAAAATAGACCCACTCCTTTCACTGTGCACAAAAATCAACTAGAAATGGATCAGAGACCTTAATATAAATGAACACCCTGGGGAAAAAAATAGGAGGAACTCTACATGAAATAGGAGTTGGAAAAAATTTCCTGAGTAAATCTCTAACAGCCCAGGAAATAAAACAAACACTTAACCAATGGGACCTGATTAGGAACAGTAGCTTCTTTACAGAAGCAAACCATACTCATAGCCAATAGACCCTCTTCAAACTGGGAAATGATTTTCGCCAGCTACAACTCAGACAGAGGCCTAATTTCCAGTACCTACAGAGAACTCAAAAAAATTAATAACAAAAACCCAAAATGCCCCCTCCCATAATTGGGTACTGATCTCAACAGAGAATTCACGAGGAGGAAACACAAATGGCCTTGACTCATTTAAGAAAGTGCTCAGCATCCTTAAGCATCAGGGAAATGCAAATCAAAACCACAATGAAATACCATCTTACCCCTGTCAGAATGGCAATCATAAAGAAAACCAAAACAATCATTGCTGGCGAGGATGCGGGGAAAAAGGAACCCTCATTCACTGCTGGTGGGATTGCAAACTCGTTCAACCGCTATGGAAAGCAGTGTGGAGACTCCTAGACAGAATGGACATAGAACTACCAATGGACCCAGCTATCTCTCTACTAGTCATCTCCCCGCAAGATGTCACACCTTGATGCAGAAACATTTGTACAACTATATTTATAGCAGCTCAATTCATAATAGCCAAGAATTGGAATCAACCCAAATGTCCATCCATGGAGGAATGGACAACGAAACTGGTATATTTACATGATGGAATTATACTCAGCTGAAAGGAAAAATGACACATCAAAATTTAGGGAAGAATGGTCTGACTTCGAGCAGATCTTACTAAGCGCACACTCAAAAGAACAAAGATTTGAACGCTGCATACTCTCCCTCATATGCAGTCCTTAACCAGGATAACCGTTTTCTTTATGCAGACTAGTAGAAAGAACTGAGAGGTTATTAATGAGGGGTAAGGGAAGGGGGGAGGGGAATGGCTCAAACATGAGGCCAAACAAAATTAGGTTCAAAAGCATAAAATTCTCACGAGCATACGGTAACCTAAAGAGTAATTAGTGGACGTCAACTGGTATGAGGGGCCATGAGTAGTAGGGGAGCATGTCTAAGTTTGTGAACAATTGAGCAGTCTGACAGCCCCAGGTCCCGGCCACTGGTTCCTTCCCTCACTGAGCTGTTGACCAAAGTGACCCATGAGGTTACAAAAACAAGACAGAATTCTGTCAAGGCTCTTGAATGCTCTCCCCAGGCCTGAGGCAAAACCCTGTTGCTGAAGAAACCACAGAATATCATCGTTCAGCATCGAGAGATTCTTCGAGGTCTGAAATGGTAACCAGCCCCCGGATGGCAGTTAGTGCAGTGCTGGAAGACACTACACAAGCTGCCAGGGGAAACAGATCAACGACAGCTGGAGTAAACAGACCACTGGCATGAAACACCCTCTGCGGCCATGAGTAGGCTGACCACACCTCCTACTGGGAGAGAAAAGCAAACCAAGAAAGAAGCACTTGTGCAATGGAGGAGCCTGGGCCTGGGGGAGACAATCAACAGCTATTAAATTCGGCCAAATATTCCACTCAGTGAGGGGGAACCCTTGATTGGAACCTGGGATTCAGGGCGATATGCACCGGATCCCATACTCCTGGGATCCCAAGAAAAGGATCACTATGCGAGTGACTGCCAGGAAGGCTTTTAAAAATAGAAGCTAGGTAATCCAGATTGTTGTATATGTGTTAACCGTTACTGATCTCCTTCTCCAATGGAGATTGTGTTTGTATTTTTCAGGATACTGAGAGGGAGCTGTGGCCCATATAACCCTACCAACTGACCGCAGGCAGAAAGCTGAGATCCTGGCATGAGATGAGCCGCCACATTCATACGGGGGAGGATGAATATGGAACCCCACAGAGAATGATTGGATGAACAAGGGACCCACAGCCACAGCCGATCAATCAACAAAAGATAAGCCAGTGAGACAGAAACTAACGAATCTCGACACAAAAACCCCTGAGCTCACAACACCAAAGCAGCCTTAATACTCGCCCACCACGACTCAGGGAACTGAGAAGAAGAGGGGGTGGAAAGATTGTGAGAGCCATGATGAGGGAGAATATCAGAGACTTGGCAACCCTCAGTAACAACACACTTGGGTCAGGAGAACCCGGCTGAAGACTGGGCTATCCATGGTCCCCTACCAAAAAGACTGATCCAGATGGCCCACGGAGGCGGATATCTAGTTGACTGGGGATGAGGAAGGGGGGCAACAGGGAATTGGGGATAACAACTCATGATTGGCCCACTAAACAATGTAACTCATTAAGGACAATAAAGAAAAAAATATAAATAAAAGCATTAGTGTTATTCCTAAGGGTTTCTGGTATCTTAATATTTTGTTTTATGAAGATTTTAGTTTCTTCTAGCAGTCTTGCTTATTTATACAAAATTAACTAATTGCATATCTAAGTTTAGCTGAGTGTGAAGTCAGGGGGTGAATATGGCCTTTCCAACTGCTGTAAATACCCTTTCCCCTCCCTCTCCTCAGCATCTGGGAGTTTGAAGTATAGCCTTATAAACAAAGGTGTTATTTGGTCTTCATTTCCTCATAGAGATTTGGTCTTTGTTTCCCTTGCCATCAATTCAACAACACAATGTTCTTGATGTCCAAGACATTAACTGATTTTCTAGTTGCTGTCAATATAAAGTTTGACACTATCTCTAATTCAATGATCAATAGCCAAACATATCTACTAAAAACCTGTTATTTGGGCTTCATCTCACTGTCACTTTATACTCATATGGACATTGTGAAGCTAAGAACTCAAATAAGAAATCAAAAACCAGCACAGAGTGAAGGTCTCTTCAATCAGTTCCGCCTGATGAAATTTACTGGTTTCATAGTTTTGAATATTTAGTTCAAGCTGTAATAGAGCTGGCTAGGGTTCCTGTCAGTATATTCATTATAATTATATGCTGGGAGCTGAGGGGATTGTTCAGTGGTTAAAGGCACTTGCAAATAAAGTATGCTGGCCCAGGTTCAACTGCCCAGTACCCATGTAAATCCAGAAGCATACTGTGGTGGTCACATTCATATGGAGTTTCCAGCAGCAAGAGGCCCTGGCATGCCCTGTTTTCTCTCTTTCTGCCTCTCTATCTCTTTCTCTTTCTCACTCTCTCTCACACATTCAAGTAAATGAATAAAATGTCTTTTCAAAATTAAAAAAAATCTTTTAATAAGCCTGGTGTGGTGGCACACACCTTTAATCCCAGCACTTGGCAGAGGTAGGCAGAGGTAGGAGGATCACTGTGAGCTTGAGGCCAACCTGAGACTACATAGTGAATTCCAAGCTGGCTTGGGATAGAGAGGGAGATCCTACTTTGAGGAAAAACAAAAAAAGCAACAACAACAAAAATTAAATGAATAAAAAATAAAATAAAAAATAATTGAAAGGTAGAATTAAGGAAGCACCTGCTAAAACAAAGATGTAGGTAGCATCATAAAATTTAAGCAGTTGATTTCTACCACTGCTTAAGACTGTTGCTTAGTATCACTGAGAATGAGTGAAGTATTTTGGAAATATGATTACAATTTTAAAAATCTGGCCCAGAAAGAGCTTAAAATTGAATGTGGCCAAATTTCTGGAAAAAAATAGGCAGATACAGTTATCTTTAGGTATTTATAATATGATTAGTAGTATTGAACAGAACATTCAAATGAGTGAGAGTTACAGAAAATAAGATAGTATGCTGGAAGATCAGAAGATACGGTTTCTAAACGGTGTTTTATGGGTGAATATGAATTTGTGAAAAGTGGGTAGGCCTGAAAACTATTTAACTTCTTTAAAGAATTTGTAGAGATTTTTTTTTTAAAAAAGCAAGAACTGAACAAGAGAGAGAAATTCCTGAGTGGAGATATTAGCAAATAATCTTGAGTAGACAGAATATAGTAATGATGCTGGTGTATTCTCCAGTTAAAAGTTAGGTCCAGGGTTAGAGATGGCTTAGTGGTTAAGGCATTTGCCTGCAAAAACAGAAGGACTTGAGTTTGATTCCCCAGTACCCATGTAAAGCAAGAAGCACAGGTGGTGCATGTATCTGGAGTTTGTTTGCAGTGGCAGGAGGTCCTGGTGTGCATATTCTTATTAGCTCTAATCTCTCTCTCCTCTCTCCTCTCTCTCTTCTCTCTCTCTCTCCCTCTAAATAACATATTTTTAAAAAGAGGAAAAAGTGTACCAAAAAATCACAACAAAAACAACAACAAAATGAAAGTAGAATCTCATAAGGACGCAGAAACCAAGCCAGAAAACCTGAATCTAATTTTGCAATGGACTAGGACTACAATTTATTCAGTTATTGTCTGTACATTTGGTGAATGAAAATAACAATAGGAAATTATTAAATTACTAACTTAGCATTGCTTACTAAAATAATTGCTAAATGTATTCAAGTTGATTTTGACAAGGTTATAACACTGTGATCATTTCAAATTATCATGCAGTTCTCATTCAATCACCAGTTTAAGCAAAATGCAAAGCCTGGAGAGAAAAGGAAGAACAGAGAGCCAAAGGCAGTTTAAAAATGGAAAGTGACATTTATGCAAAAAGATCAAGTCATAAGTAAAAGAGACATTTCAGCTGAAATCAGCTTATGTTACAAAATACATGACCCTGTGACCTAAACATTCAAACACTATTCTACTATTCTAGGGTAAGTCTAGAACAACAGAATATAAAAATTGTGTGTGTGTGTGTGTGTGTGTGTGTGTGTGTGTGTGTGTGACATTTTAATATAGTCCCCTTTTAAGTCTGCTTTATTGTGGGGACAGGGAGGAGGGAAATGAAGGCAGTGCCATAAGATTTGCTCATAGAATGTATCTAATTATCAGTAATAAAGATGAAAAATAGTCCCGTTTGAATGCAATGGGGAGGTATGCTTTCTTGTTCTTCAGCTTTATTCTAGTCTTCATCCAGGAAAGGAATTAAAATTTTATCAAAAGAATGAAGTCAAAGAACAGAGGAGAAAGGTACATGATCAATTATTTTGGACACTAAGTCCTGTAGCCTCTTTATTAGGTAAGAACTGGAAACAGTAATTCATCTTATTATCTTACCTTGTTCCTGCTTCCATGTTTCTCTGGGGTCCTTTGTCTTTACCCTTCTCTCAACACCAGTTCACAGGCAAACCTGATCTCTGTCATCTGCATATTTATGTAATTTCAACTCAACATGTAGCTGTAATTCTCATTTACTCACTGGCATAGAATAAATGAGATGGTAATCATGCCAAAAGAATCATTCAGTTTAAAATGCCTTTTATATATTTGTCACACTGTAGTCCAAAGATGTAAATGAAACAGGAGGGATGGAGAGATGGGTCAGGGGTTATATGCTTGCTTGCAAAGCCTGCTTATCCAGGTTGGATTCCCCAGTACCCATAGAAAGTCAGTTCTTAGTCATCTTACTCCTTCAGTGATGGTAACTCTGCTTGTGTACATAAGCATTCTCTACCACTTGCTAGTATTCTTGGGTCTTTGGCATAGAGGTTTGGCACTGAAAGTGAGGGTAGTCACTAGATATCAGCTCAGATTCAACAGGAAAATCTAAATCAGCTATAAGCCTGTTTTGCTAGGATCTCATTCTATAAATTCTACATGAACTTGACTTTTTCTGTGCCCAAACTTCCAGGTGAGACTCTTAATCCAGGGTCTGGATCTGCTGTCCCTACTGATTATATTGGTAATGTTCTAGGCATCAGGAAAATAAATTGCAACCTGTAACCCTGCAACTACAACAGTTCATCCTAAACTCTGGCAGGACCTTTGCTGCGTGTATTCACACTTTGGCTCACCCTCAGTCATATTGACAAATGAAAGAGTTGAGTTCACATGACCAGTTCAGTTAGTCAGATGGCAGCTATGATAGTGAAGAATCTCATTGAGATTTGATTAACTGCAAATCCATGTTTTCCTCACCATCACCAATTCACAAACAATTTTTCTTTTCAAAAGCTGCTTTGCATAGCAAATTGCAAAAGTCAGCATCCTAATCTTCAAATAAAGAAAAAATAAGTATAAAATAGGAAGTCAGTAAATTTAATAATGTTGCTGAATAAATCGATAAATTTTGGACCCCCCAGATAATCATTTAATTCCCTAGTTGTAATTCATACAGCTCTTTCTGAAATATGGAAAGAAAATATACACAAGTCAGGTGTGTATTATTCCCATAAAAGTTGCTTATATCTATACATCTGTCTTGCTTTTACCATAGGAAATCATAGCTTTAATTTTTCTCTTGTGCTTTTTTGTTCACAAGGGAAAGAAAAATTCCACAATAATTACCAGTGCATTAAAAATTCTGCACACTCTCAGTTTTAACTGGTTTGCTCCTTAATTAAAGCACTGCCATGCATGTTTAGCGGATTAGCTTCCCACCTGCAATAAAACACAGGCAAGAAGAGTGCTTAAAGCAGTCCTTCTCACACTGGATCAGACTCTTTAATAATTACATCAAAGGGAGCAGAACTTGTTGTCTTTTAACAATTAAGTTTGGTTCCACATTTCATTGATTCTAAATAGAGCCAAAATGATTGAACAATTATTCCTTACAACTATAACCACAACTGTAAATAAAAAAGAGGAAAAATCAAGAAATCACAAAATTAGAAACATTTTTAATTCATCTTTAATTTCTCACTCATAGTCTAAAATCTCTATGAACATGTATTAAATCACATCGTGTGTTTTGTATAAGAAAGAGTAAGCCAGAATTTTCACTTCAACATTTTATAAAGTTGATCCTTCTCATTCACATTATTTAATCATTCACAATTATTTGGAAATATTATGAGAAATTTCCCCAGAACAACAATAAGAGCTAAGAAGCTAAAATGCTGACTCATGTTCATTTAAATCCTAAATACACCAACACATTCCTCAGCAATGTTTGAAGCCCATTTCTTTGTCATATGCTTTAGGTCCCCAATGTTCTTGAGTCCAGTGATATAGGTATCTCCTGGTATTGTGCTACAAATCAGTACTGGTCCATTCCAAGCAGACTTTTGCTTTTCTCCCTCTTCCTTTTCCTTCCTTCTTCTTTTGTGTTCACAGTGCCATATTGGTCAAGCCAGCTATGCAAGGAGAGCACTGGCAGGGTTTTATGACAACAGTTGAATGGGGAGACTAGCTCAGTGCTGCTTTTTTATGTTTCTTGGCTCCATAATTTTTGGCTCTGTGCTACTGGCCATGGCTATTGTGTCTGTATTCTGTTTAAGCAGCAACTAATTATTCCAATAATGTTTATCATAGGGATCCACCAGGGAGGTGTCATGTGGAGATAAGCTACAGGGCAATGATACACACTATCTTCCTGATATCTATACACAGTGCTTTTGCCTCATGCCAAAAAGCTTTTTAGGTTCCCAGTCTTTAAAAAAAAAAAAAAAAAGCTTAATCATCTTGCCAACAATAGTGTCTAAGGGGATGTAATCAGGTTCCTCTGATAAACTTAGCAACACATGAAAGTCATGCGCAAAAGCAGTAATTGAAACAGTTGGTTCATTCTACCACCTGCTGTTGAAGTCACAGGTTAACCTAAATGAGGTCCTCTTCTGATGAAGCAGTATGCAAAGCATTTTTTATATCATAAATGTGTGTTGCTGAAGCTTTACAAAATAATGAAGTAACAGTTCATTAAATGAGCTGTATGAAGTATCCTAGGCTTGTCCAGCCTCTCCCGCTGCTTGAAGATGCCATGTCCAAGTGTAAATTCTGTCCTCACGTCTAGACTCCAATGCACACTTCACTTTGCAAATGGTTGCAGACAATGGGAGTTCCTGAGACAGATGCCCAAATGTAACTAACAGTCAGGCAATCACAGGAATCAGCTGAGGCAAAGTGAAACATTTTTCTTTGTCTGCTTTTGATGTTATTTCCCCCAAGATTACTAAGTAGAATGTTGACAATGGAAAAATAACCCCAGAATCAAAATTTAAGCAGCTTTCCGTAGTCTGAATTAGCCCATGAAAAAGAGACATGTTTTCTAAGTAAACGATTAACACTTGATTTTCTTTTAAAAATTTCCCTTAAATGTTCTTGCAAGGTCTTCCTCTGTTAAAAAAAAATCATTAACCACTATGTACTGTGCTGTTCTTCCAACAGACTCTAATGAAAATTTTCTCATATTTAAAGATAGGAGAAATCCCTTTTTTAGATAAATTTCCTATAATGTCATTTTTTTGGAAATCATACTATATCATACTATCACTTATTGAGAGTGAATTCAACATCAGGTGCTAAGCTAGGCAACATCATCTTACTTTGGCCTCACAGACATTCTCAGAATTGTTGGGATGCCTGGAAAAAAATGCAATCAAGAAATCAGCATTCATGGAGTTCTCTGGGAGAACAACTAGTGATGCTGAGTGAAAACTAAATCAGTTTAAATTCAAAGCACACACTTCTTACACCGTGAAACACTGATATACTTCATTTACGGTAAAAGGTTAAGAAAATATTGTTTGTCTGGAATGGTGGCACATGCTTTTATTCCCAGTGTTCTGGAAATTGAAGCAAGAAGATCTAAAATCTATAAAGGCCCACCAGGGCTGTGTAGAGTGAGAACCTGTTTCAAAACAACAATAATGACAATTGTTTAATTTCAGTAACACCTGCTTTTAAATTAGTAATACACTAGTAATTAATAATAAAACTAAATTGACATTGTCTTGAATTTAGCAGTGTGAAGACAAGGCAATGTAATAGCTATTATTATAAAAACAGGAAAACTTTCTACAGTGGATAATATTGTGTCACTTCAATTTAATTCAGTCATGAAAAATGACAACAAGCAATAACTATCATAATGAAGGTGGATAGTAATTACTTGCTAATTTCTATTGAAAAATGAATTAATCAAACACTATCAATAAATGATACCACACATATTAGTACATTTTTGTAGACACTATCTTAACATCTTACCTGTGCTTTCTATTGCATCTTCTCATGAATGTGTTATTTGAGATTACCATCCTCATTTTGCAAGAGGACCATGAGAGAATGAAATACTATTTCTTTGCTCTATGAAGGTTTAACAAAGTTAAGATAGAAAAATAATCAGAATTTGGGCCCAAAATTATCTTATGCCTCTTAAGGAGTTACCTGGAAATGGGCCATAAAATACATTATAACTATTTATAATAGTGGACTGCAATGGAATTGAGCTAGAATTCACTAACAACAGCAACAACAAAACAAAAAGCAAACAAAAGAGTGAAAATCCAGAGTTTTGGAGATCAAGCAACAACACTCTAATTAAAGCATGGATAAAAGACGAAATCTCAGAAGGTATTTCAAACTATCTCAATCTAAATGGAAAGGAAGCTATAAGCTATCAAAATTTGTAAGATACAATAAAAACAGTACTTAAAAATACTATAGTCCTGAGTATAAGAAAAGAAGATCCAATATCAAGGGTCAAATCTTGTAATTTAGGATAGTAAGATAATAAGAGTAAAAATAAAGAAAATAATAAGTGGAGGAAAACCTGGTGAACGTGCAAACAGAAAATTAATGTAAATAATGAATTACATAAAAAGTTGATGACAGCTAAAGTTGAAAACCTCACCAAAGCTTAGCCAAAAGGAGAAAAAAATAAACTACCAATTTCAATCAGAAGAATAGATATTAATACAGATCCTATGCACATAAAAGAAAATACTATGAAAAAAATATATGTGCATATATAGGGTAACCTACATAAAATAGACTGACTCTATAACAGAAAAAAATACTAAAATACCTGAAAAACTAGAAACTATCAACAGCACATGCCTCTTAAACTGAACCAATGACAACATTTCAGAACAAAAAGTACTAAGTATACAGAGATTTAGTGGTGGAATCTAGAAAATATTTTTTAAAATTACACTGAAGCATCCATTTTATAAACTGACTCCATTTCATAAAATAGCTCATATATGAACAAAGAACTTCTCCTGGCTCAATCCTCCTCCCCTTCTGTGAGAGGTCCCAGTCATAAACTGAACAAACACTCCATAAAAGGTAAAATATGACTGTTCCTGGAATATGAAATGCAAATACCAGGCTCCAACTGGATAACCAATCAAAATTGTACAGATCATGACAAAAGAACCAATGGAAATATGAAAAGTCCTGTGGTCTGAGTTGTATTATAATTTTGTGGTTCTTTCCTATAAAGACCCGGAGCTTTTGTTCCTCAGGGCTCTCTGGCACTCACCGGTCCGGGGAGCCCATCTGCGCAGCCGAAGGAAAAAAATCCTCTTGCTTTTGCATCTGCTGGTGTGGTTGTTTGAGTCCTAGGGTACGCTCTCCCGAGAAAGGCCTTGGAGGTCTTTTCATTTGGGGGCAAGTCCGGGATTTGAGCGACCCCCGACTCAAATATACGTCAACATCGGGAGATAAATCCGGCCAGCATTTTGTTCTTCCTGTCTGTACCGAATGGCTCTGAACAGAGTCTAGGGATGGGTTGACGGACCCAATGACTCTCTGACTCCTAGCCCTGGAGGACGCTCGACGGGCTGTCTGAAGGGGGAGGACGTTAGGGCAGTCCTCCTCCCCAGAGACTTAGGGATTCCTCCCGCGTCTCCTTCTGTCTATTTGGTTTTGGTTTTACAATGATCCTGTGCCACACAGCTTTTGGCCCTACATGTTGGTCTGTGTTTGTGTCTGTTTGTTTTATTTTGTATTAATTTCGCCTGCGATGGGTCAGTCACATAGCACCCCCTTGTGGCTAACTATAAATCATTGGAAAGAAACGTTAAAGAGTGCTCATAATTTATCAGTGGAGATCAGAAGGAAAAAGTGGATTACTCTCTGCACCACTGAATGGCCCTCTTTAAATGTGGGGTGGCCAAAGAAAGGTACTTTTAACAAATCTGTTATTTTACAGATCAAAGACAAGATTTTCCTCCCAGGACCACTGGCACACCCAGATCAAGTGCCATACATTGTCACCTGGGAAGATTTAGTCACTAATCTACCTGCTTGGCTGGCTCCCTTCATCTACCCCTCCCCCTCCCTCTCCCCCTCCACCTCTATCCCTGCTCCACCTGAACTCCCTCCTGCTCCCCTCACCCCTGATCCCCTCACTCCTGCTCCAACTCCTACGACTACCTCTTCCTTCTACCCGGTAAGACCAAGCCCATTTTATCCACAGATGGAGAGGATCTGGTTGACCTTATGACATCTCAACCACCCCCTTAGAGACCCCCCATATCCTACCCCCGGCTACTGCCCCTTCTTTATCCTCGCCCTCTCCCTCTTCTACCCCCTCTCAGGATCTTAGTTCCCCTGATCTTGATTCCCCTATCACCTCACACCTTAGGGGAAAACGAGAAGACATGGAAGCATCTGCTCCAATACCCACCTTTCTTCTCTGAACTCATGTCAGCCCGGATGGTCCTATTATTCAGTACTGGCCATTCTCCGCAGCCGACCTTTATATCTGGAAAGCCCATAATCCCCCTTTCTCTAAGGATCCCATAGCCTTAACTAGTTTGATAGAGTCTATTTTGCTGACACATCAACCCACTTGGAATGATTGTCAACAGGTTTTACAGGTTCTCCTCACGTCAGAAGAAAGACAGCGAGTCCTCCTGGAAGCTCGCAAAAATGTTCCAGGGGACAACGAACAACCTACACAACTACCAAATGAGATTGATGCTGTTTTTCTTTTAACCCGCCCCAATTGGGATTATAACACTCAGGTGGGGAGGGAGCGATTCCGTGTCTATCGCCAGGTTCTCCTAGCGGGCCTCGAAGCAGCGGGCCGACAGCCCACCAATTTTGCACGAGTAAGATCAATCACCCAAGAGTTAGAAGAGAGCCCAGCAGCATTCCTAGAAAGGTTGAAAGAAGGCTACAGGATGTATACCCCCTTTGACCCTGAATCGCCCGAGAATTGGGGGAACATTTCTAAGGCCTTCATATATCAGTCTGCGCCAGATATTAGGGCAAAGTTGCAGAGGATGGAGGGACTACAAGATTATACCCTCGAGGATTTGATGAGAGAAGCAGAGAAGATATTTAATAAAAGAGAGATTCTAGAAGAAAGAGAAGAAAGACTTATAAAGTTGCAGGAGGATAGAGAGAATGAGAGAGATAAGCGGAGAAATAAGAGTTAACTAGGATACTGGCCACTGTAGTGCAGGAAAGTCAGAGTAATAAGGGGAGAGATAGAATGCAGCCCCGCGTTAACTGTGACCAATGTGCCTATTGCAAAGAGAAAGGCCACTGGGCAAAAGAATACCCAAAGAAGAACACTTGTGCATATTGCAAAGAGAAAGGACATCATACCCGGGAGTGTACCAGAAGGCCAAAGGTTTCCCCTAGAACCAAAGTCTTGTCACTGGAAGATTAGGACCGTCAGGGCCAGGAGCTCCCCCTTGAGCCCCAGGTAACCTTAGAAGTTGGGGGTCAACCTGTCACTTTCTTAATAGATACTGGAGTCCAACATTCTGTCCCGACCAGAGTTGAAGGACCTTTAAGCTTTAAAACAGCTTGGGTCCAAGGAGCCACAGGTGGAAAATTTTACAAATGAACAACTGAGAGGAAAGTCCAGCTGGCCTCAGGTACCGTCACTCACTCCTTCCTGCTGGTACCGGACTGCCCCTACCCTTTGTTGGGAAGGGACCTTCTGACCAAGACAAGAACCATATTCAATTTGGACTGGCCACCTCCCTAAACCTGGCTACATTTCTCCCTGACACCGGTCAGGGGACAGGTATGGCCCCTCTCCATGATTGCCAACAGATCCTGTCTGCAGTGCATGGGACTCGCTCGGACCTTTCAGATGTGCCATTGACAGATGCACAGACCTGGTTCACCGATGGGAGCAGCTACCTCCTAGAGGGAGAACGTAGGCCGGGGCAGCGGTGGTAAATGGACAATCTGTCATTTGGGCTAGTGCACTGCCTCCTGGGACCTCAGCCCAGAAGGCCGAGATTATTGGTTTAACTGAGTTAAGGCCTCAGAGGGCAAAGGACCAAAAAAAAAATTAATAACTACACTAATAGTAGATATGCCTTTGCCACTGCTCATGTCCACAGAGAGATCTATAGAAGAAGAGGACTCTTGACCTCAGAGGGAAAACAAATCAAACATAAGGAGGAAATATTAAACCTCCTCCAGGCCCTACTGTTACCCAAAAAGGTCAGCATCATCCATTGCCCAGGTCACCAGAAAGGAGACTCTCCAATGGCAAAAGGAAATCGCATGACAGATGAGACGGCATGCCAAGCTGCACTGGGCCCAACTCAAATGACTATAGCGGCCAAACTCCCTTTAATTGGCCGGAGACCAGAATGGCCATATAAAGACTATGACTTAGAAATAATACAGAAGCTGGGGGCTGATTTTGAAAAGGAATCAAATACCTGGAAATATCAAGGAAAGACTGTGTTGCCGCAAGCCATGGCTAAAATCCTCATTTCTGATCTGCATAAATTAACCCACCTCAGCCACAGAAAGATGAGCCAGCTATTAAATAAAGAAGAAAACTCCTATTATATTCCAGGAAGGGAACAACTGTTAAAATTAATAACTGATCATTGTCAGGTTTGTGCCCAGGTGAATGCTCAGCATCTTAAGCTGCCTACTGGACACAGGCAAAGAGGACAAAGACCGGGAGAACATTGGGAAATTGACTTCACAGAGGTAAAACCTGGATTATATAGTAACAGATATCTGTTAGTCTTTGTTGATACTTTCTCAGGGTGGATAGAAGCATTTCCTACCTGAAGAGAAACTGCAGACACGGTAACAAAAAATATTGGAAGAAATCTTTCCCAAGTATGGAATGCCTAGATATCTGGGTACAGATAATGGGCCTGCATTTATCTCTCAGGTGAGTCAGAGAGTGGCCATATTATTGGGGATAAATTGGAAGCTACATTGTGCATATAGACCCCAGAGTTCAGGTCAGGTAGAATGAATAGAACAATTAAAGAGGCTTTGACTAAATTAACGCTGGAGACTGGCACTAGAGACTGGGTCCAATTATTACCTCTGGCCTTATATAGGGCAAGAAATACCCCTGGCCCACATGGTCTAACTCCTTTTGAAATCCTGTATGGCTGCCCACCTCCTGCTATAACTTTCTTTGACTCTCACATTTCATCTCATGCCCCTACCCCTTCTCTGCAGGCTCATTTGAGAGCCTTACAGCTAGTGCAGAAGGAAATCTGGAAGCCTCTTGTGGCAGCTTACAGGGACACAGAGGAGTTCCCTCACCCACATCCCTTCCAGATTGGTGACTATGTGCAGGTTCGCCGCCATAAGACTGGGAGCCTAGAACCTCGCTGGAAAGGACCCTACTTGGTACTTCTGACCACCCAAACTGCAGTAAAGGCATCACATCATGGATCCATGCATCCCACCTGAGGCCGGCGCCTCCAC
>PVHP010029250.1:0-22734 GCA_004024765.1 Zapus hudsonius
GACCCATGGAGGAGGTTATCCAGTTGAGGGGGGAGGGGAGGGCAGAGGGGAATTGGGGATAACAACTCATTGTTTGCCCACTAAATAAATGTTGTAACTCATTATGGACAATAAAAAAAATAAATATGAATAAGCGAAAAAAAAATTGAGAAGTCCACTGTGAGTAAGTAAAGCAGAGATTCTATCCTGGATTATTATTTAATATCTATATTCATTTTGTTCTCTGGTACAATAGTTGGTGATTATTTTCTAATGTAATTATTTTGAAAGGTCTAGAAGTGAGTTGTAAAACACATCTGATAAAATCAATTGTTGGACTGTAGAGATTTCTCAATGATTAAGGTACTTGCTTGCAGAGCCTGAAACCTGGGTTTGATTCCGCAGTATTCAAGCAAAGCCAGATGTACAAAGGGGTGCATGCATCTGGATTTCATTTACAGTAGCAAAAGGCTCTGGCATGCCTACTCTCTCTCTTTCTATCTCTCTCTTTCCTTTCAAATAAATATATAAAATGAAAAATGCCTACTTTGAAATCTTCTTTTAGTATTCAGGATCATATACTTGTTTAGTGGTAGCATAAAAACGTGGTGGTCTTATTAGGCTCGAGAGAAGCCCTGGATTGGGAGTTCACAATAGAAAGCTCTCCTTGGTTTTGCAGTAAATTAGCTAGATCATACCATTTTCATAATCTCTCAATGTCTTCTTATTCAACAAAGAATGCCCAGAACTTAATATCAGAAACTGCCCAATTGTTTTATCCAGTCGAAAATTAGGTAATTCTTCATATACTGCAGTTAAACTCCCCCTCCCTTTAGTTAGTTTCACTCCTCCTTAATTCAGAGACCAAGGGAAAAATACCTTGAGCATTCCATCTCTCTTTCCGCTTTCCCGAGCATTTTTAATTGGTTTTTCATTTGTCTATCTTATAACTTCAGGGTTTCTAACATTATTCTTTTATTAATTTATTTCATGACATTATGCCTCCTGATTTTATTTTTCTATCTTTTCCTAGTCTTTTTCTTCATCTATTCTTGTTACTGAAATTCTTAGTTTTTGGACACATAGTTGTATACTTAGGATATTTTATTGTGCTTACATTGAACATTAGAAATTAAAACCTGAGTTTTGGAGATCCAGTATTTTCTGCCAGAACTAAATCATTTATATTGAATGGATGAAGAGAAGTGTCATTTATGAATATTCTGCCTTAAAATTTTATTTAATTTATTTGTAAATTGAAAGAGAGAAAATGAGAATATGATGGAGCCCCTGCAAAGGAACTCTAGATGAATTCCCACTTTGCACATCTGACTTTATGTGGGTACTGGGGAATTGAACCCAGATAAATAAGTTTTGCAGGCAAGATTCTTAACTGCTGAGCCATGTTACGGTGTTTAAGCTAGTTTTGAAAGTGGTTATTTAAAACTAAGTGTTAACTCATAGCAACAGGTTTTCAGCTTCATCATTTGTTATGTATTCAGTATCTGCTAAACAAGCTTCATATGGTCAGTGAAGTCACAGGCTATCCCAGGGCAATTTTCCAGTCAAATCTATATTCTTCTATTCCAGTGTGAATTTTAATTTATAATTCCATTTTTATATCTAGAAGGAAATTCATTTGAAATGATGAACTAATAATGTTGGTAGGTTACATTGAAGTTTTAATAGGACAATAATAGCAGATAATTTTCAAATAAATAAAAGGTCTTTGCATTTCTGGACCTTTCTGATATACAAAAAGTACAATAAAATGAAACTAAATATGGAAACAGTTATTTGGTTTTACATTGGTGAGACTGAACACTACAAAATTTTATTTATTTATTTTAGAAATGTTTTACTTTTCCATCAGTCTTCTTTGCATTTTGCTTTAAGTGTTAGAGGACTGGCTTAAAATAGCCAGTGGCTGTTCCTATCCACATGGTGGCTCATGTGGGAGAGCTCAGTCTTTCATAGTAGGTGGGCATTTGCTCCAGGCTTCCTCAGAGAACTGCCAGACAAGGACAACGGACCCCAGTGGACCTACAGAGCAGTGTGCGACCTCAGGCTGAAGAGCTGAGACTTCCAGGAGTAGATGCAATTGGTCCACCCCATAGTCTCCTTGGTCACAGCCTTTTCAGTGTCCTGCTCTTTTCTGTCTGAAAGAGTAAAGATGGTGCATGACCTTCCTTGATCTTCACGGGGGATCATGCAGTGAATTTGTAAAACTTCCAGGACACTGTCTGCCTCTCAGACCCCTTTCGAGAACTCACTTTTTCTGGCATGGTGTTATACACATGACAGCAGGAGAATCTCTGCTGCATGCGCAGACATCAGCACAGCCAGAGGCCAGTGCTTCCACAGGAAACCCCACTGACAAGAGCAGGGTTTGGAGTCAGAAGACCCCATCTTTCATATATATATATATATATATATATATATATATATATATATATATATATATATATATATATATATATATATGTGCTGTTCCATTAGGAAGGAAAGGCTGGTGCTTTATGAATCTGAAGACATCCTCTTCCTTCATTTTCAAACTTTCAAGAGCTCTAGAGATTTGGTCAAAGTTTCCCTTTCAATTTGTGGGGAATCAAGCTCATTGTGGTGTGCATTTTCCCCTGCATGGCTGGAAAATTCACAACTTTTATGTTAGGATTTTCAAGTAGCTATTTAAATGGTGATCAATATCTCCAAGAGATAATGGGATTTCCAGTCCATTTTAGGCTGCTTTTACAAAATACTTGAGAATGGGTAATTTATAAATAATATAAATGTCTTTTTTACAGCTCTGAAAGCTGGTGAAGTCCATGATCAAGGTGTGGCAGGTTCAGCTATCTGGTAAGGGCTGTATCTTCTGGAGTGGGGAATTCTGTGTCTCACATGGCAGAAAGTACAAGGGCAAATAATACCTAACATCGTTTACAGCTCTTTTTTTTAAGGTCCTTCATCCTGCATGTAAATAGGAGCCTACATGGCTTCAACAACTCTTTATGGCTCATCTCTTAGTGTTACCCCATTGACAACACCTGGATTTTTGAGGCAACATATTAAAACCAGATCACAGAAGCTACCCCATTTTTTTTTGTTTCTAAAGCAACACGTTGTACAATGTATTTGTGAGACAATAAGGCACTTTCAACAATGAGATGGGTAAGCAAATTACTTTTAATCAGTGCAAAACTCTAGAGGAGAAAGTTAATAGTAGGTGAAATAAAACTGTTTTGGTTTCTTCAGGGAAGTTAAAAATTGAAAGTAATTATATATATTTGAAAACAGCCACACAAAGAGAGAGAGATTGACAGAGAGGCAGAGAGACAGTGAGACACAGAGAGATTGATTCGTTTCTTGTTTAAAATTCAGGTAGAATTGAACAACTCATGCAGAGTTCATAACTCAGTGAACACTTTCTATGTCCTCAATTCTAGAACTTACTTTCTGAATCCCTTCTTTCTATTCATGCATCATACATGTATGTTTGCAAACTCAGTTATCAAAGTAATTTCTTTTCTCTGGACTTCTAATGTTCTGTGCATGTTCTTATTTCTTTGTCTTGGCTGAGGGGTGAGCTGAGACTTTTATGGGGAGACGTGAGAAAGGTCTGGGAGTGGAGTCCAGGGCGTCATGCACACCAGTTAACTGTTGAGCTACATCTGATCATTAGTGTCAACTTTGTGATTATTTCTAAATTAGACATGACAGTGGAGAAAGACTGCATTTGACAAAAATGGAAGGAAAATAATAGAAAATTACGACCACACCATGGCTAACTAGCTGTGTAACTAAGGCACATCTTGCTTTGCTTCAGCTATGAGTCTGAAGAGATGAGCTTCCAGGGAAGAATGGCCAGGCAAAACTTTTTTAAAAAAAATTTTTATTTATTCATTTTCAAGCAGAGAGATAGATAGAGAGAGAGATAGATAGAGAGAGATAGAGATAGAGAGAGAGAGAGAGAGCCACCACCTTGTGGGTCTGGCATATGTGGGTACTGGGGAATTGAATCAGGGTTCTTATGCACTGGAGGCAAGTGCCTTAACTGCTGAGCCATCTCTCCAGCCCCAGGCAAAACTTTTCAGGGGGAAAATGAGGAGGTCAGAGTTCACTTTGAGCATACGATTAATAATGCATGCCAAAGCGTGAAAAGACAGGGGAGGAACTAAAGATAGAAGGATGGAAGAAATTACCTTTAGACAATATAGTTTTAATACTTGTAGTTTTGAGGAGCAATGTTGTAGGTGTTCTGAGAAAGTGAAATGAAAAATACTTTCATGACTTAGGAAAGAATGACTAGCTTAAAACATAAGTAGTGCTTTTTATCAAATATCCTTCCATGGTGAGACACAAGAGAATTGAGACATTTATTTGTACAGATTTCTCATGTGAAAACAAGGGACTGTAACATTTGAAAGTCAAGTTATCCCTGGCCTTACATCACAAAATGAGTTATAGATCAAGTCCAGCGCTGTGTCTAGGTTTAACATAAAATGTTTGCTAGAAGCAAGCATTCATGTGTCACTTCTGAATTTTGATTAAATTCATGTCAAGAGATTATGAGTAGTCTCTTGGATCAAAAGACCCTTTTGCAGCTGGTAAGATTTACTGCTTCTGAGGGCAACATAACAGTAGACAAGTTAGTAATGCTGCTGATGGCAGTCAATGTGTGTTGGGAAAATAAACATCAATCTACCGAGAAGGATGACAGCATGAGGTACCAGAAGACTGTAACAATAGTCTTAACAGTAAGGAAATGCAATTTCCCCTGCTGTGTTTATGCCCAGTTTTATATGACTACTACATTATACAAATTAATATTTAATGTAGTTCAACACTGTGCGTGTCAAAGAGTTGTACAGGATATAAGCTACTACAAAATCACACATTTTTTCCTGTTTGACAGAGGGTAATAGGATACATTTCCCTGTTTTTCATTGCAGCTTTAAGCTCAAGCCGGATTTCTCACACCATCAAGGAATTCCCTTTTGCAGAAAATACTGTTATGTAAGTCAAACTCGCCCAGTGAAACTGAAGAGAAAGAAAGCATGTTTAGGTGTGCTGAGATAAATATCACAGATTTCTGACAGTACTCTGCATGTGGTAAGAATGAGTTAACACAACATTATTAAAACAATGACTTCTATCCTTGACTCATTCATATTTATTTTGAGACATATGTTTTCACAAGATGGAAGATGTATGACCCATAGATTTTGCTAGTCTTGTCTTCCTTCCTCTGAAACGCACTTGAAGTAGGAAGAAGGGTAAGTTAAAGAAAGACTGTAGTAACCCCTTTGACCTGAAAGGAAATAATTTTTTTTTCTCATAGGTGTCTGAGGACTGATTTCCAGCAGTCTGCTTTTCTTAGGTAGTAAATGGTAGACTCACATTGGTGAAAACTGAGATCTATTTTCCCATTGATCTTGATTTGAATTCAACTTCCTTACTTTCTTAATATTAGGAATGAATTGTTGTGTTAAGGGGAATTTAGTCACCATCAGATGAAAATGAGTACACCTGCATATGACATCTTAAGTGAACTGGTGATTGTGATGGTTTCATGCATGTGTCCCCACAAATGTATGCGTTCTGAAAGACTGATCGCCAGCTGATGGCAAATGGAATGTTGTTGCAGGTGTGCTGTTGGGGCGGAATTGTGGGGGTTATATCCATCCTCCCCTTGCCAGTGTTTGGCAAACCTTCCTGCCACAGTTTGCAGTGCTGTGGAGGAGTTGATGTCTGCCTTCTGTTCATGTTCATTTACCCTGCCATCATAGAGCTTCCCCTTGAACCTGTAAACCCATTCGTTCATCCACAAGCTGCCTTCTGTCGGGTTCTTTGTCCAAGCAATGAAAAGTTTGACTACCAGAGTGATCCAAATATTCCTGCCTGTACTTCTGTCTGCATTCACCCCTCCTGCCTGTATTCCCTGACACATTTTCAGCATTTAGAATCAATCCTTAAGCATACCCGAACCAGACAAATTTCATTTAGAAATACATATTGATTCTTTTTCCCTTTCCCATTAAATTACTTATGTCTTAAATGTCCTGCCTTTTAATAAGTATTATTGTGGACACTTTACATCAGTTTACCTTGTAATCAAAGCTATGAGTCATCTTTGACAAAATCCCTAGTGTTTATAGGGATACATAGCCCTGTAATATATCCCTGTAAATTTAACCAGTGAGGCTTGATGGCCAGAGGAGGACTTCCTTATCCTTCCTAATTATCCCACCTGGAGGTGGATAAGCTACACTGCTAAGGACCTGCATCTCTGTGGAAGACATACATCTACAGGTTTCTCAAGGCAGGATAGTTGGGGGTCATCCTCTTCACCTGCTTATCCAAAAGTAGAAAATCCTCTAAGTCCTAACTTCATATCCTTAATCTACCATTGATGCCAGCCCTCTAGTGATGCCCCCCTTCCCCTATACACACACACACACACACACACTCACACACACACATATATATCAAAGTGAATTTTTGCATGTTTTTCATCTAAAGGACATGGGAATTTCTAAAAAGGTAACTGTTCAAACTGAATTTTATTTATTTATTTATTTATTTATTTATTTATTTATTTATTTATTTATTTATTTGAGAGAGAGAGAGAGAGAGAGAGAGAGAGAGAGAGAGAGAGAGAGAGAGAGAGAGAATGGACATGCCAGGGCCTCCAGCCACTGCAAATGAACTCCAGACACATGCACCCTCTTGTGTATCTGGCTTTACATGGGCACTGGGGAATCAAACTCAGGTCCTTCTGCATTGCAGGCAAGCACCTTAACCGCTAAGCCATCTCTTCAGCCCCAAACTGAATTTAAAAAAAATTCTTATTTTTTTTCATTATTTGAGAAAACAGTACTTTTAATCTTGCCTTTTTTTTTTTTGGTATGAGTGTGTAGTGTGTGGTGTGTGGGCATGTATAAATACCCACACCCTGTGTTCACTTGTGAGGCTGGAGGGAGATTCCTGGTGCCTCCCTTTGCTGTTCCTCTGTCATATTTCCTTGAGACAGTCTCTCAGTGAATATGGCATTGCTGCTGTGTTTTGGTATCCTGGCTGGCTTTTGAGCCACAGAAATTGTTCTGTCTCTGCTCCCTTCCATGACGGGCTTAGAGATGTTTAGAGATGTGTATGTGCCTATTCCTGGATTTTTGTGTGGATGCTGCAGATTGAATTCAAGTCCCTATGCTTGAATAGCCAGTGCTCTTTCCTACTGAGATATTTCCCCAGGCCCTCTCCTTAGATTTTGAGTTACCAATATAAAGCCTTGGTTTTGAGTTGTGCATATAAAACATTTATATTTGTATTGTGGATGAGAATGTAAATTAGTACCATCATAGTGAAGTAAAGTATGGGAGTTTATATAACATATAATTTTATATTTTGTTTTCTCTTATAGCTAAAATCATTACAGAACTTAATTAGCAAAAATTACTTTAACGAAATTGACAGATTGGCCAATATTAGGTAGCTTTTGATTTGTAGAGGTACATTTGGCAAAATTCATGTAACAAAAGAAATTGAGTTTCAGTAGGAATATTATTATAATCACTTTATGGCAAGTTGAATTAATTTTGTTGATTAGAAATAAAGAAGTGAGTGCATGCCTTTAATCCCAGCACTCAGGAGGCAGAGATAGGAAGATCACTGTGAGTTCAAAGCCAGCCTGAGACTACATCATGAATTCCAGGTCAGCCAGGGCTAAAGAGAGACCCTACCTAAGGAAAAAAAAATAAAGAAGTGGTCAGTAATATAAGCAATTGTTACTTTCCATCTTTCTTTTTTTTTTGCATGTGTATCAGATGTTTTCTCATTTTGTGTGAACAAATATTAGTGAGAATCAATTTAAGGAAAGGGTTCTGACACATTCCATCTTGGCAAGGAAAGGATGCTTACAGGAGAGGGACACAGACTCATCACATCACAATCAGGCAACAGAGGGTGATCAGGAAGAGAAGTAGGTTTTAAAACCTCAAGACCTTCACTTAATGACCCACTCCTCCAACAAAGATCCACCTCCTAAAGTTTCCTCATCTTCTCAAGCACGTGCCACTATGTGAGGAGCAAATGTTTCAACACATGACCTCATTTGGATTCCTCAGCCATATTTTCCTGAACATTGCAGATCTCATATGAGCCTGTGGGAGACATTTTACATTCAAACCACAATAGCAGGCAATCTATGTATTTTTTCCTCATCTCAATCATTAAGGTAAATAGCACTTTGTGGTCCAATTTATTGGTTAAATATAAGAAAGCATAAAACCACTAAATGTCTAATATTTAACTTTCACCACTGGAATTTGGGGAAATTACATCTTTTTGCTAAAATATATGAATATTAGATATAAAATGTAACAAATGTTTTGCATTTAAACTGACTCGGAGAAAATTTAAAAATTAATGACAGCTGACAAAGCTAAAATTAGAACAAAATTCAATAGATTGATTTTTCAAAAGGGGCAAAAGGAACAACAATATTAAGTCTCAATTTTTTAATTTAAAACATGTCAAAAATTTGAGAATATGTTCATATTTAAATTTCAAGACCGTGGTTACATAAGTTTTCTTTCTGCATATTTCAATGTGATAGAATTTTGATCATATACCATACATCAAATGGACTTAAAAGTCTTCAGCTTTGTCTAGATAAAGTATGTAGAAAGAGCATAATTGCTTTTAAGTATATTTTTCTATCCTCTGTAAGTTAGAAGAGCTTCTTTGTTCAGTTATCTTCTTTTAGGAAGAATATACATTGTAATTCACATTTTGAGTGCTTGGAGAAGCTACTTAACTTTCTGAGCCTGTTTCCTCACTTGTAAAATGAAGATAATAAGAGTAACTGCCTCAAAGATAGTAAAATTGAATGGGAGAATTACTACTCACATTAAATGCCATGTCAAAGGACACTACTCTCTTGACTTTGAAATAGAATAAGAAAGTCCTTCTAGACACAGACTCCACAGCTGAGAGGTGGGTTGTTAGTGGTGTAGCCTTTGCCCTCACCACACAGTTTCACGTGGATTTCTTTCTCATATTCAAATAGAAATGATGGTCCTTTAACATAGTCTCTTCATTTTTGTTCCTCAGCTTATGTGGAAAGACTACTTTTCTTTTCAGAAACTAGAGAAATTTGCCCACTTTTTCAGCAAGGATTCTAGAAGTGTTAAGTACCTTAGCTCTAGAAAAGTACATAGCACCAGGATTTGGCATCCGATGTGCATCAAGGATGTGTTCTTAACACTGGATCATAAAAAAGAGAGAAATGGAGATGAATTCTTATACATGTTACTTAAATAGCCTCAGGTTTTCTGTTTATGTAGAAAAGAGTCACACTGAACTTTTGTCTCCATAGCTGACATTTCCCCTGTCTTTCACCAAAAGCAAGGCCTTAGCTCTTGTCTTCCTTTGTATTTCATATTTATTCATTAGTCTCTTGGGTTTTCAAACACTTGCAAAAGCCACATCATGTTCTCTCACTGTAAATTAATAGGTGCATATTTCTTCTTTAAGGATCAGCTCATGGCAAGTCTACTTCAGCTGCTTCTGTTCCTGCAAAGTCCCATGAAGCTGGTGATTGGGCTTGTGCAGGGTCTTGCCTCTTGCAACAACCTAGAACTCTTGAGTTGCCCAATGGCTTGACTTCCATACATTTTTTATTGTGTCAGATCAAATTTCACTAGCAAAATGAAAAATGTATCTTCCAAAATAGGAGACCGACATTGCTAAATATCCCAAAGTGTTTCACACTTTCAAAAATTATACCTTTTATTGCCGATCCTGGCATCTCTCCGATGACTAGGGCCATTTCTCTCATTGACTTTGTGACTCTTCTGGCTCTTCTGAAGAATTTTTGACCTATTTAAGGAGGAACATATTTTCATGAACTGATCATAAAAATATCAGGTTCTGAACTCTCAACTATATGATGCTTCTGGGAACCTGGCTGTCATGAAGGTCTAATAGGTGCTTTGTTTATAAAAGTCTCACGAGTTAGCTTGAAGTCTTGTTTTATGTTGACCAGATTCTCAACTTATAATCATTCTTTCTAAATGTTCCTCCTAGGTGTCTTGGGTTTAATATTTCCTAAATATTGACTCCCTCACCATTAGGATTTGTTGTGATTTAGATTTTGTCAGTGAAACTTACCTAGGCAAGATTTAAATAATGAAATGCCTAAGAGATGTCCTTTTCCCATTTTGTAACTGACAAACTGGCTTCTACCGACTTCTATTTTTTTGTAGCTGAGCTCTGGGTTTTCCCTGATTGTGTTTCAGTATCTGGGATGCTGACAGGTATGTCCTAAGGCTCTTTCTGTAAGGCTTCTCAGGCAGTACTCACAGTAGTTTGAGAACCTCCTCCAGGGAAATCGTGATAGACACTGAGGAGATTCAAAATCAAAGCAGAAAAATGAAAACTGACAAGAGTTCAATATGAAAGGAGATTTATAACACACCTCAAGGCTGAGGTAACATTGCAGGAGAGGGTGTATTCTGAGGTGTTGGGCCCACTCACCCCTCCACAGAGACTGACTGGTGCATTCATAGCACCACAGTGAATACAGAGAACCCCTCTGAGGAAAGGGGATCAAGAAAGGAAACATAAGAATATAAATTGATGGGAGTATGACCAATATGCAATATGTAACATTCTCAATTTAAAAAGCTTTCCCACCTCCAGAGGTAGCAGAAGTTTTCTTCTCTCACATACCTGCAAAGCATGGCATGAAATCTAATAAGAGCCCATGTCTTCTGTCCATCCAACCCATCTGACCATTTCATAAGCATCCAATTCTTGAATCAGAGGAGCTCTTTCAATTTGGAAGTACTTAAAGGAATGTTTGCTCTCGCCATTTGACCTTAAAAGATATTTTTTCATGCTATTACATATTTACATATTAAACCTTGATACAGTTAATATAATTTGAATGTATATGCACAGTTCAGGGGTCAGTGGGAGATTTACATAAGGAAGTCATGATTCTTCATCACTGAAATCAGTCTTCAAAATTTTCCTCTCATTTTATCACGAAGAACTTTGGGATGGCTTCTCAGTCCAGAATGAAGGAGGTTCTTTTTGTTTCTTTTTTTAAGGGGAGAGCACGAATGCAGTCCCCCACAAATTCTGTAGTTGAGTTTCCCACCATTGGAGAAATCGCAGGGGTCAACACATCCAGAGTGCAATGGATAAGCCTAGCTCTGGGAAAACCACATTTGTGATCATGGTATCTCCCCTGCCAAGTAAGGACGATGGAGGTTCTTCATAAGTATTTCAGTGACTCTCTACAGTGTCAACCCAAGCCTGTCCCAAGTCATGAGGAAACTTGACCTGTGCTATTTACCTCTTTCTAGAAATGATGCCTCTATGGAATTTACTGTGTTTTGTTCACTCATCAGAACTTTCAAGAATTTTTAAAAAAACGTTGTCAGAAGGTTAAAGCTGCTATCAGCGGGCAGCCTTATCTGGTAGGCATTTATTCTGTCCTATCAGAAGTGAAAGGTCTATAATTTTCAACCAATAGAAGCTTATTTATTAGGGGCTTGGGGAGATGACTTGGTAAAGTACTTGCATTGCAAGCATGCAGACTTCAGTTCAATACTCAGACCACATATATGTATGCTGGGTGTGGTGATGTGCTCTTATAATCGCAGAGCTGGGGAGCTGGAGATTGGGAGGACCCATAAGGCTCAGTGAGCAGCCAGTCGAGCCCTCTTGATGAGGTTCTGACCAACAGCAGACACTGTGGATGCTGTTGCTGAGGATGACACTCCAGGTTGTCCTCTGGTCTCCACACGCATGCACACCTGTACACACTTGTGTGCATGTATGAGCATGTGAACACATATGTACACACAAACAAACGTTTCTATTTTTCATATAAAGCTAAAAATAGTGATTCTACTATGGCAATTTATGTGGCTATTCAGTGTCTCTCCTTCTTCTGCCATGTAGTTATGTTTGTCTTTGGAAAGAAAGAGTCAGGGGAGCTATGCTCAGCAAGTATGAATGCCAGGCTGGAAGAAGGCACATAGATTTCCAATCACAGCTTCATGATCACACTGTATTTCTGTATTTTAAGGGAGTTTGAGAAAGGTATTCTGCATCTGCCCAGTAAAATGACAAAATGAGTTTTGTTTTAATAATCCAGGCACCAGCCATGTGTTTAGCTTCAAATTTCACCTTTTAGAGAAATTTCAATATCTTCAAAACATCCTTCTTCAATATGCATTAAGGATATTATGAACCAATAATATGATCTTCTAATTAGCTTCATCTTATAACATTGAAAAATAATTTCACTGGAAATAATCTTTATGTTGGGATTTGACTGCATGTTTATTTATTTATTTTTAAATATATATTTATTGTCCATAATGAGTTACATTATTTAGTGGGCAAACAATGAGTTGTTATCCCCAATTCCCCTTTGCCCCCCCTCCCCATCCCCAATCAGCTGGATATCCTCCTCCATGGGTCGTCTCCATTTTAAAAGCTCCAGCAGAACTGTCTACTTCAGCACCATTCTTTCTAAGGCAGCCTAGTATGTTTGGGGTAATAGACACAGGATCGTTTCCTGTAATATCCGTCTGCTCTCATCTTCTAAAATTGGAGTGTTTTTATTTCTATTCAGAGAGATGACGAGCTAGCATTGCTTCTGGCCCTTTACACCCTGAGTACCTGAAGCAAGTCTCAGCTCTGCCGGAAGGGGAGAAGGGGTCAACGAGCCTGTCATTTTCTCTCTAAAGAAAGGACCAAGCTCCATTTGCCTATGTCACGGGTTTCCTTTCTTTGAAGTAGTTTGCACACCGCTGTGAGCAAAGCATTTGGGAAAATGAGGAAGGGAGTGGTGATTGTTGCTTTTCATCACTTCTTTTGGTTTCTCCTTTGTTCCTAGCCTATGAACTCACAATTTGTCTTGAGGAAAATTGACTCTCACACAGCTTCAGGGATATTATTTGGTGTTTGGATCATGAAAGATGAGTATTTTTGGAAACACCCAGGAAACACAATGATAGTCATTACATAGTATCAACAACTAGGTAACAAGTTGCTGCTATTTTCAATTAATTTTGAATGTGGATAAATACAAAGCATCAGGAAGATGATGAGCATAAACTTTCCTTTTAAACTTCCTTTTATAATCTGGAGAAGCTCATTGATTTCCGTGACTCAGCATTCAGACATCCAAGGTTTTTACAAGATGCATTGAGATTTGATTTACCATGTGATACATCAAAGCTACGGACCTCAGCTTTTCTGTCAGGTAGATATAGTTACAAGGCTTAAATCTGAAATGCACCCTAGAGACTCATGCCTCAAATGCTTAGTCCACTGTGAAACAATAATTCAGAGGCAACTGCATCATGAAGGCTGCCGTCTCATCACAGGGTTAATCCATTGACGGGTTCATAGCTGAACGGAGTATTGGAAGGTGTCAGTCCTAGGCAGAGAAACCACTTAGGTTGCACCCTTAAGTGTTAAATCTGGTTTTTTTTTTGGCCTATTCCTTGCTGTTTATGTGTCTCTGCTTTCTAGCTGCCATGAGGGGAACAGCTTTCCATCACATAGTCCTTGTTGAGATGCTGAGCTGTGCTTCAGGCATACAGGGATGGAGTCCAGTAGCCACAAACCAAAACCTTTCAAATCATGTGCCAAAATAAATCTCCCCTCCTGTAAGTTGCTTCTCCCAGAAAGCTGACTGGCAGCAGTGATGAGCCACAGAACAAAGAGTGTGTGGCTCTAATCTATTCCTTCACGTACTAGCACTGTCCCCTGGAAGGAGAGTATGGAGCAGGGATTTCTTGGAATACACAGTACTGTGATGATTAGGTATGAGAGCCAACAAGACACAGTGTTTTCTTCTAGCAGAGTAAAGCATATCAGGTAGAATTCTTTTGTAAAACTATGGCATTTTGAGAATAGCTCTGAGTATGAGTGTGTGTGTGTGTGTGTGTGTGTGTGTGTGTGTGTGTGTGTGTGTGTGTGTGTGTGTCCTGGTAGTTAAGAAATACATTGACTTCATAGGGAACTCTCTGAGAAGTACTTGGGGATATTTCTGGTTCTTTAAATTTAATAGGATCAAGTAATTGACAGATGGAAGAAAATACTATGTATGGTTTTCTTCATAATTATCTGCTATACTTTCAATTATTCATTATGCCTCTTCTTACTTATTGGCTATCCATTAAGATCACATTATTTTGAAAGTACACATTTCAATTATCATAACCACAAGTATCCTTCTAATGTATACTGAGGTCAGACTCTGGAGAAATGCCAAGGGTCTTGTATATAATGCACATTCCTAAGTTATTTCATAGTTATCCAACATAAGAATTTTTGCAGACCCTTGGCAATTTTCATGACTCTGCTGTACTCACATTATTAGATGAATGACATTGAATTGACCAGAGAAGACATTTATGAGAGAGAGAGAGAGAGAGAGAGCTAGACTCTAATTTTTCTTTTCTTATAAGACATTTTCATTTCTTAAACGGTTATCTCTGTAGAATGAAAGACTTCCCTTTGTTCAGTTTAATATGTTTAAAGAACTATTATGAAGAACAAGCATGGAATTGATTTTCTTTCAATCTTAATATTTGAGATTTTAAGATTCATTGTGCTTAGGAAGAAACGAAATGTTCCATCTCCCAGTATGGCTGGCTGAGTCCTTTATGCTCAGGCTAAGAGGTTGAAAGGACTGTTACATTTGCAGTACTATATTTTAACCTTGTTGCTTATGTATCAAAGAATGAGTTTTCCTTAGGAAAGATCTGTTTAAGGACAGTGATCGAACATTTCTTTGTAGATTATGGAGTTGTTTTTTTCACCTAAAAACTTGTGGAAATGGAGGACTGTGGGTCAAGTAAAAATATCAAAGCAAACAAATGCACATTTCAATACCCTCTGTCTGTATATCTCTGAACTGTCCTGAGAAGTCACTCATATGATGCATGGCGGGCATGCAGATATCTTTCCCCTTCCCATCACAGATGTTAGTGTACCAAACAGTTCTAGATTCTGAAGAAGTTGTTTTTGTTTTTTATCATTCTTCTCCCCCAGCATACCTGACTGTCCCCCATCTCCAAACCCATGTTTTGCACTTTGGATGTATTCTAATAGATCTAGCAGGGAATGGCACCACGACTCAGGGAACTGAACTGAAGAGGGGGCGGAAAGATTGTGAGAGCCGTGGTGGGGGAGAATATCCAGAGGCATGGCACCCTTCTGTAACAACACACTTGGGCCAGGAGGACCAGGCTGAGTACTAGGCTATCCATGGTCCCCTGCCACAAGGACTGATCCAGATGACCCACAGAGGAGGATATCCAGCTGATTGGGAATGGGGAAGAGGAGCATTGGGGAACTGGTGATAACAACTCATTGTTTGCCCATTAAATAATGTAACTCATTATGGACAATAAAAAACAAGTATCTTGTAAATTCATTATGAAAATGAAGATGAAATTTATACAAAGGATCTGGCTGGGTGCCTTCCATAGCATAAGCAATCATAAAAGATGTTAGTAATAGTAATGATCATTATGAGTTTTCTCGATTGAATTAATGTGGTATTCAAAAGTTTATTAAAGGCTTTTTTTTCTAGTTGTCTGGCTGGAGGAGGTGTTACTTTGGGCAGATATTAAGCCCTTAGGTGTTTCTGGGATGGATCTGGAATTCCAGCCATATGTATGCAAAGAGCAGTCTGAGTTCAGCAGAGCGTATAATTTGATATGTGTCTGTGTGTGATGGTGATGGGTTTCTGTCCCTGCTTGGACCTGTGAAAGGGGGCCAACCTCTTTTACCATTGTGTAACTTCCCCTGGATCTTTAACTTCAATAAGTCCTTTCCCCCCATAAAAAATTATAAAAAATATTTATATGCTATAGAGACAGGAAACAAATTCATACGCATGGAGAAAAATGACCATAAATTTAAAAGTCAAACTTATAAAGTGGGAATTTCCCAAATATTTATGACAAATGGTGATGCATTAATTTTGATATTTATTAATAATCTTAAAGTGATTAATAAACAGTATATCTCCAAGGAAAAACATTCAAGGACCATTGCATTTTGCTACAATAGCAAAGCACCTTCATCTTTATGGCTTAGCACAACATGTAACATTGGAACTTCAGGTCTTTTGGAGCTCAATACAGGTCTTTCCTAGTCACTTCATATTAGGACTGAATAGAAAGAAGCACTTTACCTTTGGAAAACACATTTCTTTTCTTTTTTTTAAACTTGTGTGTATTGTATATGCATTTGTGTCCATGCATGCCTGGTTGCCTGTATGTACACTTGTGTGTGGAGGCCAGAGAACAACCTCAAGATCATTCTCAGAAAAGATGTCTACCTCCTTTGAGACAGGGTTTGTCACTCAGCTGGAACTCACCAGTCTGGTAGACTGGCCATCCATTGTTCACCTGACTTTGCAGTGCTCTTGGGCTTGAAGTTGGATTCTTAGTGAAGCAAGGAAGTGTAGGCTATGACTTTTTGGAAAGGCCCTGCTCACTGATGAAGACAATGTCTATTCATGGGAAAATGTATTAAGCCATCTGAATGTCAACAAGGTAACATCTGCATTTCACATGGTAACATGAATATTTCTTAGAAGGACCTAAAAACTACATGCCACTGAAGGGCATGTAGTTTATGTTGCTGGTATAAAACCACCAACCAAAAGCAGCTGATGGGAAGAAAGGGTTTATTTGTCTTCTAGTCTTGAGTAAGCCTCGTGATGGCAGGGAAATGATCACCCTAGAACAGAGGCTGGGTGTCTCTCCTTGAGAGAGCAGGTGGAAGATAGCAGTAAGAGAGTGAGCTGAATTAACAGGGGGAAGCTAAGGCCTAGGTCCGTCCCCAATGACATAGGGAGCAAGTGTCTATGACACGTGAATCTATGGGGGATGTCTGATTCAAACCACCACAGAAGGGGAGCAAATGTCTGGAACCAATAAAATAATTTTATAAGTATATATTTATTTTCATAAAACCACTGACTATGGAGTAGCTAGTAACATATGTGTATTCAAACAAATAGTAGAAAATGCAAATCAATAATATGATAGTAATTCTGGTACAGTTAATACACTTTTAACTTCCTCTGATAATGACTTGGTCTTGAATGTCAACAAATTTTTTATCCTTTTTCCTTTCACTAAAAATTAAAAATACAGAAAAATAAATTACAAATTCCTGCAAATACCTATTTACTGCACCATGTTTTATTTTAAAAAAGAACATCTTTTGAATGTTTCATAGAATTTGTGGGGATTGATGGAATAAATTATAACACATTTATGTAGTATAATACTATTATATTTATTTATTTTATATATTTTTATTTATTTGCAAAAAAGAAAGAGAGAGAGAGAAAGAGAGAGAGAGAGAGAACATGGGTAAACCAGGGACTCTAGCCACTGCAAACCAACTCCACATGCATGTGCCAGTTTGTGCACCCATTTACGTGGGTACTGGGGAATGGAACTCTGGTCCTTAGGCTTGGCAGGCAAGCATCTTACCTGCAAAGCCATTTCTTCAGCCCTGGAATTATGTTTATGTTATTGGGGAAATCAATCAAGACTCTTTTCCACACTGTGAGGTAACCTTGTGTAAGTCATTCGATGTCAGAACCTGTGGTGACTTTTGGTTATTTGTGTACCTGAGAACCAGTTTGTGTTTTTCTAGCTGTTTTCAGAAGCAGACCTTGCAGGTCATTAATATATTTTCAAAAATTGGATCCAAAGCAAACACATCAATTGCAGTAGACACTGCCCGCACAAGACAGCATTTTATTCTATACTGAAATCTAAATGAAATAGTTAAAAACAGTCATCAAAGTTGGCAGGTGTGGATAACCCTTCCCACAGCTTTGCCAAGTGAAGCGTTTTTTTTTTAAACACTTCACACACACACACACACACACACACACACACACACACACACACACACAAAACACACACACTGGGCACAGTTCACTTGCTCTCTGCCAGAGCCTTCCATGTCCTATAATTTTAAGCTCTAAAAATACTCTGTGGTGAAATATTGATTTTCTCTCTAATTTCAGCTCAGACTGCAGTTGGATGCTTGGTCAGGATTGCAGTCTGAGATAAGTACTTGACCTTGTACTTTGTTCTTTGGTAAAGAAACACATGCTGTCTTTTGTTCTCACCTTGGGTAGTCTATGTCTTTTTATTTTTATTTTTTTGGCTTTCACATTCTTTTTTTAATTGTCCATTATAAGTTACAATATTTAATGGGCAAACAATGAGTTGTTATCCTCTGTTCCCCAATGCCCCTGTCATGGTTTGATCCAGGTGTCCCCCACAAACAATTGAATGTGTTCTGATAGATAGATCCTCAGCTGATGGCAATTCAGGGATTAGAACCTCACTAGAGCTGTGTTGTTGGGGCGGGCTTATGGGGTTATGAGCCAGCTTCCCCTTGCCAGTGTTTGGCACACCTTCCTGCCGCTGTTTGCAGTGCTGTGGCAGAGGTGATGTCCAGCCCTCTGCTTATGCCATCGTTTTCCCTGCCAGGATGGAGTCTCCCCTAGAGTCCATAAGCCAAATAAACCCATTCCTCTACAAGCCACTTTTGTTTGGGTTCTTTCTGCGCAGCAACTAGAAAGCTAACTGCAACACCCCTCTTCCCCATCCCCAATCAGCTGGATATCCTCCTCTGTGGGCTGTCTGGATCAGTTCTTGGGTCTTGGGACCATGGATAGCCTAGTATTCAGCCCGGTTCATGGACCCTAGTGTGTTGTTACTGAGGGGGCCATGTCTCTGGATATTCTCCTCCACCAAGGCTCTCACAATCTTTCCACCCCCTCTTCTGCTTAGTCTCTGAGTTGTGGTGGATGAGTATGAAGGCTGCTTTATTGTTGAGGTCTTAGGGGTCTCTGTTCTTCTGCTTTAGGTTGTGCCGAAAATCATTGGTGTCTGTCTCACTGGCTTATCCTATGTTGACTGTGGCTGTGGCTATGGGTCTCTTGCCCATCTCATCATTCTCTGTGGGGTTCCATATGGATCCTCTCGGGTATGTCTGGGGTGGTTCATCTCTTGCCAGGATGTCAGCTATCAGCCTGCAGTTCGTTTGTAGGGTTGGATGAGCCACAGCTCTCTCGCAGCATTCTGAAAGATACAAACACAATGTCCATTGGAGAGTGAGAACAGTATAGATTAACTGAGATACACATTTCTGAATTAGCTAGATTCTGTTTTTAGTAGCCTCTCCGTCAATCTCTCGCATAGTGCATCTCTCTTTGGGGGCCTCAGAGTCCGCTTCCAGTGCATATCACCCTAACAAAGGAAGAAAATTATTTTACTTTGGCATTAGCCAACGAGAAAATATCCTAGGTGTTGCAGGTTTTCTAAGAAGAGAGAGGAACATGAACCAAAAGACAGTGGAAATGTTTATTATTTGTTGATTGCTAGGTTTTTATGACTTGTAAACTTTCACCAGAATGTTGGTTGTAATAAGTGACTTATAATCATTTTTACTATTTTGAAACAAGGTTTCATGATGTAGCTTGGGCTAGCTAGAATTCACAAGCAACAGACAGTCTAGAGCTATTAGAGCTTAGAAAAGACTAGAGAAACCAAGGAAAATTCTTGGGCTGGAGAAATGGCTCAGCGGTTAAGGCACTTGCCTCCAGTGCCTAAGGCCCCAGGTTCAATTCCCCAGTACCCACATATGCCAGACCCACAAGGTGGTGGCCCTGGTGCGCACTCTCTTTCTCTCTGCTTAAAAATGAATAAATAAAATATTAAAAAAATGAAGAGACTAGAGAGACCAAGGAACATTCCTAATAAGAATTTAGTATATCATTCTTTTATATTCATTTTAAATAATTATAAATTTATTTCTCAATAAGTACTAAGGAGATTTTGTTTTCCAGGCATTGTTCTGTTTACTAGAATTATGGGATTCAACAAATTAGGCAAATATTTTTATTGATTCATATTTATGCATATATATGTTAAGTTTTCTCTTTCTTGAGGGACTGGGGTTTGAACATGGTGCCTCAAACCATGTTGTATCACTCAACTCTATTCTCCACTCAGAGCTTATACTTGAAGGATGAAAGCTAACTTCAGTATATCCAGACAGTGAGAAAGCAGCCAATAGATAAATAACACTTAGTGATTTTGATAGTCCAAAATGTAAAGCCAGTGAGGAGGTCTGCGCTTTCTAAAAAGTCCTGGAGAATCAGACAGTGTAATTTAGGGGACAGATTTTTTTCCCTTTTGACTTAATAAGAAAGACATTAAACATTCCATACTGGTTTTAGAACAGAAGAAGTATTGTAATGCACCAACAGCAGGATGTCTGCCCAATTAGTACCTTCTGAGACATTCTTTGAACTAATTGAATTTTTGGATCTTTGTAGTTTTTCCTTGGTAATCAATGAGTATAAAATTATCATGCCCATCCAGTTCCATTCCACCAGTGAGAAACTAAAGCTTGTTCTCTGGATATTTCTCTGAAGCCTGGATAGTACTTGATTATAAATTTATATATAGCTATAAAATGTCTGTGTTGCCTTCTCTGCTCTGAGTTTATATGCTGATATTTTAGAGATGAACTTAATGCATGTTAAGTGATTTTATGTGCCTTATTGAGAATTAGAGAAAACAAATATATCGTTCTCCTAAACTTACTGAACATATATGTGTCTAACTCTTTATTTCATTATAAATATAATTTTGCTTCATATGACAGAACTGAATTTCCCAATTCATAAATTGTTACATTTAAAATTAGAGTGATTGATTTATTTCAGTAATTTCTTTACTAATTTCAGTGCATCTGTGTCATACTTAAATAAAACTGAAAACTGGAAAAAGTTCCTAGAATTTTTTAGTATAATATAATCGCTACACATGACATTAAATATAGCATATAAATATAGGATGATGAATACATTTGTAAAGTTACATAGAAATTAATTTAGCTAAGCTAGACTTTCAGAGAAATAGAAGGTTATGTAAGTAGTTAAAATTGACTATAAGATGCAAGAAAGAGGAAGTCATCTAAACTGTATGCTAATTTTTATTTTATCTGATGGATGAAATAATGGAATCAACATACAATTATAGAATATTATAGAAGATTGATAAAAACTATAATTTCCTAAAGTGAATTATTTCATTTTTTAAAAAAACATTTTATACAACTTTTGCAGAAGACAGACTATTAAGAAATCTCTTACAAACTGCAAGAGGAGGAATGATGGTCACAATTGTTTTCATGGCAAAAGAAATTCATCTCTGCTGCATTCAAAGATCTTCTATTCAGATATTTGAATATAAGTAAGTCATTAATATAAGGATGCTAAATATATTTTCTACTGAACATCTTAATAACATCTTTGAATAAATAGAGATTTTAAATCATACTAATCTAAAATTTGGGGTTATAGTAAACATTTTTTTGCTGTGTATGAGAAAAGATTCTCATCAAAATTAAGAAATTCATTTATAATGCTATGCTGCAAAAAATAAACCCATCATATCACTATGATGAATCTATTTTGAATTTTATCAAATAATTAAAAAGTTTATTACTTATTTTCAAGCAGAGCGAGAGAGAGCGAGAGCGAGAGAGTGAGAGCGAAAGAGAGAGAGAGAGAGAGCGAGAGCGAGAGAGTGAGAGCGAAAGAGAGAGAGAGAGAGAGAGAGAGAGAGAGAGAGAGAGAGAGAGAGAGAGAGAGAAAAGAGAAACAGCATGCATGTGCCAGGGCCTCCAGCCACTGCAAATAAACTCCAGATACATGTGTCACTTTGTGCATCTGGCTTTACATGGGTTCTGGAGATTCGAACCCCAGTTGTTAGGCATTGCAGGCACATGCCTTAACCACAAAGCAATCTCTTCAACATCTTATCCAATCATTAAAATTCTTTCCAATCATTTTTCATGCTTTGTGATGTTATAGTTTTCCTTTTTTCCTATTAATATATTAAATAAAATTGATTTTTTTCTAAGATAAGCTCCATTTGATTTTGTAGCACTATGTTTCTATTAAGATGGATTCAATTTATCATGGTCATGGATAATATTTTGCTTTTATATTCTTCAAAAAGTTTGGCATGTGTGTTACCATTGTATTGACATTAGGGTTGATTTGATTTTTAGATTGACGATCCTTCCTTAAGACTTCTGTGACAGGAGAGATGGCTCAGCAGTTAAGGCGCTTGCTTACAAAGCCTAAAGTCGGGCTTGATTCCATGTTACCCACTTAAAGCCAAATGCTCAAAGTGGCTCATGCATCTGGAGTTCATTTGTAGAGACTGGAGGCTCTGGCATACCAATTCTCTCTTTTTCTTTCTGTCTTTCTCTCCTTGCAAATAAATAAAATATTTTTAAAAAGATTTTTGCTTTCTCATTGGACTTGAGGCCATCTCCTTATCTCCACAGGAAGGTACTCACTTCAGACACTGTGAACACAGTCAAAAGACAATGGCTGCGGAGATCAAAGGCCTGAGAGGGGATTCTGCTACTGTTGAAATGGACATGACATACCTGTCAAATTGCCTACTAAATAGTTATGTTTATTCAGCTCTCAGCTGTGGATAGGGAAGCTTCTTGTTGCAGTGGGCAGCAGTTACTACAGAGACTCATAACAGAAGCCCTGAGATTAGGTGACTACGGAGTGATCAGTCCTAAGTGGGAGAGCTATATCACCCCTCCAAGGCTCAGGGTGATTCCTGGAAAAGAGAGCAGAGAGAA
>PVHP010029251.1:0-22516 GCA_004024765.1 Zapus hudsonius
AAAGACCTGACTTACCTCGTCTAAGATGAGGGCTTTCTACCCATCAGATGGCAAAATTGAAAAATATTAGCATTTAATATTCATCTTGACAAATAACCTTGCTGGGGATGGATGCTGGTCTCACTCTGTAGAACAATTCACCAACATTTATAAAATTATATATATGAAATCTTTCCAGGATCTGGTTTGTGTGAGGATTTGAGAAGTTGGACAAATGTGCATTTTAAAAATCTCCATGGCAGCATTGTACTAATGCAATCTTGGTAACCATGTTAATGACTGCCTGATGCTTTAAGGACCAAAGCACCTGAAACACGAGTGAAATTGTATTCACAGGGAAACCTATCTGTCATCTTCTTTACCTTTGAAGTTCTAAGACACACAATTTATATTCTTAAAAATAACAGCTAATACAAGAAAGATCTACGTTGATTTGAGTATCTGTTTCTAGGAAAATACCTAGGTGATGCAAACTGTTAGCAGTGATGTGGGGAGGGGCTTGAGATTGGAGCAGGGCAGCATTTCCATTTTTATTTTATTAATTTCTCAGTGCTGGGATTACAAGGCATATGCCACCATGCCCAGTTTATATAGTGCTAGAGACTGATTCATGTATGCTTGGCAAGTGTTTTATAAACATCTGCAGTGCCAGCCCTCTAAGGTAATATCTCTCTATATCTCTCTCTATCTATCATCTATCTCTCTATCATCTATCTACATGTATATGTGTGTATATATATATATCTTATTTATATATAATATATACATATTATCTTTGTGCATCAGTGCATGTTTGAGTGTGGATGTGCACATGCCACATCATGCAAGCAGAGGTCAGAGGACACCTTCTGGCATCAGTGCTCACCTTCCACCTTGGTTGAGACAGGGTCTTCTTGCTGTTCTCTGTTACATATGCATGGCTACCTGATCCCGAGCTTCTGGGGTTTTCCTGTCTCAATATAGGTGTGCTAGGACTAACGATGCACACTAATTACCACATTGACTGGGGATCCAAACTCAGGTTGACACCCTTGTGCAGCAAGTGCTTTTACTCATGGAATCACCCCCAGCCCTGTGTTACATCTTTAAGACTCTCTTTCATTGTTAATGTGCTAACCAAGAAGATTAGATTAGAGTTTTTCTTATTAACGAATGTACCAAATGTCCAGATTCCACTGTGGTGCTATTGTGTTCTAGAAGAATCTATGAACTGCTTCCATTGCTCCTGTGACTAATGCACATTTACGGATATTTCCCACTGATTGTTTAAGCAAAAGTCTAGAACGGACACCGCACAGAACATCAGGAAATGTGAGTTCTGGCCTGCTTCGCTGTGCCCTTGCTGCCTGTCTGCAGGCCATTGTTTGCTTCTTTTCACTTCCAGAAAACAGAAGTTGGCCAGATTGGTGATTTCCTAGTTCTGCTCTCTGCAGATGCGAGGAGGCCTCTCCAGCTTCCAACCCCAGCCACCTACTGTTCTCTGGGAGCAGTTCTGTGTCTGCACTTCCAGCTAAGATTTGATTTATGGATCATGTGCCATTGGAAAGTACCTGGATGAGTTTCTTTCAAGTCTCTTTCCAAAATCAGCACTTCCTGACACTGTCATCTGAATCTGTAATGTCCAGGCACTGTTTAGGAGATGCAGGCTTTCTCATCAACCCTTAAAATTACTCCAGCTGGGAAGAAGAAGCTGCCTGGTTCCTCTTACATCAGGCCAGAAACACAGATCTTTAATTTTCTAGAGCACAAAGTTGTACTATCTAGGGGCCATTATGGAGAAGTAATTGTGTACACGTGTCAGAAAAGCAGAGACGTAGTAGGCTGCTGGGCAAAGAGAAATCTTTAATCTACTCATTCATTGAGTGGCCATTGCCAGTCAACATTCTTCATAATGGGTCTGTAACTGGGAACAGGTTTCTCCTCTGTTCAGGTCTTCTTGAAGGAAAGAATTTAGCTGGAGACACAGTACTAGCAGAAGTTTGTTTAGCAAAACCAAGGATAGTATACTCCAGGGAAACAGAGAAAGGAGCAGGTGACTGAAGTGAGCAGCTAGAAGACCTTTGTGTTCACCGTGCAGATTTTTAAATTCTTTATTTTTTTGGTGTATGTGTGTTTGTGTTCATGCGGGTGAATGCAGGCATGTTTGGGCCACAAAGCAGAGGGCAACTTCAGGTGTTGGGTCTCACTTTCCACCTTGTTTGAGGCAGGGTGAGTCTGCCGAGCTAGTTGGGCTCCGAGGAGTCCAGGGGAGTCCCACCCTATCACTGCCCGTCGCCTGCGGGGGCAGTAATCATACAGATACACACACACACCGCTTGTAGGTTGATGAAGGTGTGCTCTTTATTGCGGGGAACGAGGCAGTATATATAGAGCTTCCTGGCCAATCAGGGAGCTATTTATTGGTCTATGACAAGAACCTGTGGGCATGATGTGCACATATCCTAATCAGGACTCCCTCCTGAAACTCATTAAGCCAAGCCCCTCTTAGCAGGCTGTCAGGTGCCATCCAAGACTAAGCCAGGGTGTGCCTCCAAAGGCCCCAAAGACTTTTGCCCCTAACACCACCCCTACCTCCCTTCTTGCTAGAAATACACTGGGATTATTGACACACTACAGTGTCTGACTTTCTAAGTTTCTGGCCATCTACTCAGATACTAAAGCACTTGCATAGCAAGTACTTTACCCACGAGCCATCTCCTCAGTCCCTTGTTATACATTTTTAAGTTTTATGAATATTTATGAGGTGGGTGGTGTATTCAAGGGTGTTATCATGGTGGATTGGATGTCCCTTTTAGGATAATTCCCATGATCCTCTTTTAAAAGCCCACAAGATGTGGGGGAGGGGAAGGCTCAAAACCATAATGGAAATGATATCACTGCGAAGCTGGGGTTTATTGAGACAGCAGACCTCTTTGTAAGAGCACACGTGACCATTGGTAAAGTGCCCTGGTGATGGGTGTCTGATAGAGTGGGAAGAACCTCACTGTAGATCCAAGGATACTTCAGCACAAGGGGGAAGTCTACCATTAGGAGTCACAGCTGCCAAGATCCAGTTGCAGTTTCCCTTGGTTAGCTGCTATCTGACTCCTTGCCTACCCACGTTTAGCTCTGCTTTGCTTGTGTGTGAGGATGATTCATAGGAGGCATCAACTGTGGGAAAGAACTATGGGACTATTTCTTATGGATCTTACAACTGACTTTTCTGAGATTATTGCTGTACAATGCTAAATGCCTAGAGTTCATTTTGCAACTGTAATCTACCCACTTAAAGCACTTTTGGTTTCACCAGCACAGATGATCAATATTGACAAGCAATCTGAAACTATGCTCTCTGGCCAATTTCCACAGAGGCCTGGTTGAATTCAGAGCAAGAAGAGATATGTAAGGTCATAGTGTTGATGATAACGAAGCCAGTAACTAAGTGCCCACAGATAGTAGGTGAGCTTAAAGTGATTGCTCTTGTGTGTTCTGCCTCAGCAGAGTCCATCAGGTCACACCCTTAAGTCCCTTCCTTTGACAACATTTAAGGCTTATCCAAAGTCGAAAGTTCCTTACCCTTTGCTCAGACTTGTTCACGTACTATTGATATTTGGCATTTCAATAAAAGTGCCAATGAGAACCTTTATGCAGAGGAAGCCACAGCCGCAGTCACATCAGAGCAGCGGCTACAACAGATGCAGCAGCTTTCCTAATGGCTTTAGCTAAACTTCTCTTCAGTTTCTGTGTCCTCAGGCTGCTGCTAGAGGCAGCTAGCCCACTCCCAAGAGTTAGCTCTCCCACTTCTCAGGCTTTGCTCCTAGAAGCATGTTGCCTACTCCTGGATAGGAAAATTCCAAGAGTTAGGCTTCTATAAGTTCAGGGATGTGTCTCCCAGGAACAATAGCTGGAAAAATGCCCTGAGAATACATTCACAAGTATTTGTCGCCCATTCCATTCAGAAAAAGATCAGACTAGAAAACAGTGCCAGAACATGTCAACTGTGTAGAAAGAGAAGCAGGCCTGACCTCCACTCTGGATATTGATAATGAATGTTCATTTCAGACTCTGTGTCTCTCATCTCAGATAAGTTGAGTACTTCCTAAAATTTGGATGGGGGGGAGGGCTTTTCTTTTATATTACTGAAAAAAACAAGAAGCACCCTAAAGGAAAGCAGGTACAACAGAGTACCTGGACATTACCATAGTGTTCCCAGCCATCACAACCCTTTAAGATACTAATAGCCCATCTGTGTAACACCCCTGCTATATCCCGAGATTAGCAACAGGAAGCTGTCTGCCAACGCCAGAAGTGAAGAGGAACATGGGGGTGCAGCCTTCAGCAATAGGGGCAGAATACCTCAACATGCCAGTGTGGATGGTTGAGGACAAAAACAATGACATCAAAATAGAGGAGGGACTCATTGGAGAGAAAAGGCTCAGTGGAAGAGGGTTGAGGGAAGTGGGGTGTCATGGTTTGATCCAGGTGCCCCCCACAAACAAATGAATGTGTTCTGATAGATTGATCCTCAGCTGATGGCAGTTTGGGTTTTACAACCTCACTAGAGCTGTGTTGTTGGGGCGGGCTTATGGGGGTTATAAGCCAGCTCCCCCTTGCCAGTGTTTGGCACACCTTCCTGCAGGTGTTTGCAGTGCTGTGGCAGAGGTGATGTCCACCCCTCTGCTCATGCCATCATTTTCCCTGCCAGGATGGAGTCTCCCCTCAAGTCCATAAGCCAAATAAACCCATTCCTCCACAAGCAGCTTTTGTTGGGTTCTTTCTGCGCAGCAACTAGAAAGCTTACTGCAACATGGAACAAAGGAAGTAAAAGGAAGGAGTATGATAAAGAAACATTATGCATATCTATGATAATTGCCAATAAAAATTTTGAGTAAAAATAGCCTTCATGGGTCATGTCTCTATTCTACAACCTGAGGAGGCAAAAACAAAAACAAAAAAACTCTGCCTGGGAATTTATCCTGGCATTCTGTTTTCTCCATATGAAAGTCTTAATATCATGTTCAAAATATCACATATTAACAGTGGTTTGATTGCAGCTCTCTGAATTCCCCAGTTACCTCTCAGCAGATCCGTAAACACCACACGTCACTGAAATTAGTTCTCAGCATTTAGATCTGTGTTCTTAGAGAGAAGACTGTCTCCTGCTGTTCTCACATCGCCTCTGAGACCTGAGGGAAATGGAATAACCAGGAGATTAAATGTGACTGGATTTTGTGTGGTCAAAAAGGCAAGAAACTATGGAAGCCACCAGAAATATGTTAATTTGGCAATAATCATGTTCATTTAATAGTGTGCCTAGGTTAGGCCCTTTAAAGAAAAACTTCAAAGAAAGGAAAGAGTAGATAAATGAACCATTGTCTCTGACTTAAATACAAACAAATTTGGATCCACAAAGGGCTGCTGTAAACAATTTTCAAAGGAGGGCCTCTTATGTGTCAAGTTTTGTATATTAGTTACTGAGTGTAAAACTGAAGATACACACCAACTCAGCATTCTAAGACATGAACACTTATGTAGTGCAATAGTCTGTAGATTAGTGGTTTGAATTGGACTTAACTGGGTGCCTCCTCATTTATGCTTGGCCCACTCTCCTATTTGGAGATTGGATTTGCTTGTCAGCTATATGTTGGGGTATTTTAAGTTAGCTGGAATCTATGTTTCTCGTCCTTCCACATCTTCCTAGGGTATCAGAAGCCCATAGTCAGAAGAAGTCCCAATGTGCAAATGTTTTACAAACCTCTGTCTGCATCACATGTGCTAAGAGCCTGTTGGCTAAAAAGTAAGTCGCAGGACTAAACTCAGAAGTGGAGAGCAAGAAGGGCCACTGCAATACTACTGAGTAAAGATTATGAACATGTAAAGAAATAAAGACCTGGTGGTTACAACTGCCACCTCCGCACAGATTCTAATTTAATGAACACCAACTCATTTAACCTCACAATAACTCTAAGAAGCCACTACTTTTAAAAAATATTATTTTTATTTATTTATTTATTTGCAAGCAGAGAGGGGGGAAAGAGAGAGAATGAGAGAAGGAATAGGCACCCCTGCAAACAAACTCCAGATGCATGTGCCACTTTGTGCATCTGGCTTTATTTTGGTAGCGGGATTTGAACCTGGGCCACCAGTCTGCAAGCAAGAGCTTTTAACTGCTGAGCCATCTCTCTAGTCCAGAAGTCACTATTTTTGTTACTATTTATTAGTTGTGAATATTAAGGGTAAAAGAAAAATGTTCAAGAAAGGTTATTAGCAGAGTAACTTCTTTTTATACCTGATCTTCTATCTCAACACATTCTGGAGTTTTAAATCCTCATTCTTTTATAAAAATATAGAAATTATGAGAGAGAGAGAGAGAGAGAGAGAGAGAGAAGGAAAAAGGAAGGGTGAAAGGGAGAACTTGGCTTTCTTCCACTTAACTCAGGTTGTGGTTTCTTTCCAAAAGAAATGAATCTTTTTGTTTTGTTTTGTTTTGTTTTTCAAGGTAGGGTCTCACTCTAGCCCAGGCTGACCTGGAATTCACTATGTAGTCTCAGGGTGGCCTTGAACTCACGGCGATCCTCCTACCTCTGCCTCCCGGGTGTTGGGATTAAAGGTGTGCGCCACCACCCCCGGCTAAGAAATGGATCTTTTTGTGAGTTTTGCAAAATAAAAACAAAAAGAAAACGAATCTACACATGCACACAGTACCAGGTGAATTTGGGGATGGCAAGCAGCTAAAATGATCCTACAAAGCAAAGGTGAGGAGAACATCCAAGCATGGTTGCTCAGGCCTATCATCTCAGCACTTGGGGGGACTGAAAGCTGGGTAGGAGGACCACTGTGAATTTAAGGCAACCGAGTAAGTTCAAGATCAGCTTTGGTGAGAGTGAGACACTATCTCAAAAAACTAACAAAAACAAAATAATATCGAGAAACATTCCAGGGGGAAATCAGAGAAAGTATCTTTTCAATATTGCTACATGTTGTAGAGCTACAAAATTTAAAGTAATTAGTACTGTCACCTGAACAGATGTAGCAGTACAGAGAAATAGAAAGTACCCAGCTAGGTCAGAAGTCATACAAAAACTTATAATATGATGGTGACAAGTCAAATTAATAAAGAAAGGATGAATTATTTAATACGTGATGAAGAGATAACTGAGCTGTCATCCAACAATTTTATTATATTACTGCAACACCTCATACCAAGAAAAAATTCAAATCTTCTGTCAAGGATGTAAAAGTGAAGATGAAACAACAGAACCACAAGAACAAAACATGAAAATATTTTTTAAAATATAATTTTGAAATGGAGGAAGACTTTAAGTTTGGCACAAAAGCCAAGTGGGAGATTTTGGAACACAACAAAGCTATCTTACTGAGGGGGGAAGAGGCTGAGTTTTTTTTTAATTATTTATTCATTATTTGAGAGTGAAAGAGAGAGAGAGAGAGAGAGAGAGAGAGAGAGAGAGAGAGAGAGAGAGAGAGAGAGAGAGCGTTTTATGTGGGCACTGGGGAATTGAACCCGTGTTCTTCTGCTTTGCAGCAAACACCTTAACTGCTAAGCCATCTCTCCAGCCCAAGGCTGAGTTTTTATAGAGAACCCTTCTGTAGCAGTCTGACCCATTCCAGCCTAGACACCAACTTCCCTGAGCATGCTGGACCATCCATCAGTGGATTCTTAAACACAGAGCTGTTTTTCTTACAAGAAAAAAAATAAAAGAATCTTCTGACAGCTGTTAGGCCAACAGGTTTGTCTCTTCATCCAGTCATTAGTTTGTCCTTTGGAAATACCTTTAGGAAGGTTCTTTGATCCCTTTCCTCTTGTTAGGGCTGTTGGGCAAAGTCAGTCCCAGTGAGGTGATAATGAGGTTAGTCTTGTTAAGGGCTACTTGGGTTTGTGCTGTTCCTCAGTCGCCATAGCCCCCCTCTGCCTCACTAGCAGTCTTACCAGGAGGTTGGTATATTAGGCAGGGTCCCCCGGGAAAACAGAACAACACAATATATATATATATATATATATATATATATATATATATACACTATAAAATGGTTGTTATTAGACTGACTTACACAATAGGGTCTGTTAATCCAACAAAGGCCATCTGCACTCCAGAGAGGCAGAGAACCCAGAAGCTGCTGGGGCCAAGATATGGATGTCTCAGCGGTCCCAGCCCAGTGCTGAGAGCCTGGAAGTTTCCCCAAGTATCACTGATGTCAGTCCACACTGGAAGGCTGAGGTAGCTGGAATCTGGTGCCCTTGGAAGACAGCAGCAGCAGTTATGGGTGCGCATGCTCAGAAAGAAGAAGAGGCAGGCACGTTCATGCTGGTCTTCCCTGGAACCTCTTTTATCTGCCCACCCCCTTGGAAGCGGCCACCCCCATTAAGATCAGGTCTTCCCTCCTCAATGACTCCCTCTGAAAACCTCTGTCCAGGGGTGTGTCTCCTCAGTGATTACAAATCCATGCAAATTGACAAGACCATCACAGCTCCACTGAAGGGAATGGGAAGAAGGAGGAGGAGGTGGAGGAAGAGGAGGAGAAGAAGGGAGGAGAAAGAGAATGTGTATGTGTGTTTCTCATACTTAAAATAGCCAGAAAATTCATGCTAGAATGCATATTTTATTCAGAGTTCTCAGTGAATTACATAATGATGTCCTGTGACCCTGGTGGCCCAGAGTCTCCCTGGTAGGCTTGGGTTTGTTTCTTATGTAATACGTTCTTAGATAAGGCAATGGGTTCTGCCTATCCTTGGCAATACTTATTACCTTCTAATTTCCAAAAAGGGTAGTAGCATTGAGTAATTATGTTTTCAACTTTTAGATTGCAAATGTGAAACTTTGGGTGTATCCTAAATGAGTAGGTCAATGGTAGCACTTGTTTCAGTTAGAAAGAGACTAGATATACATATTTATTTTTATAAGAAAAAATATTTTGAAAACCATTCAGCAATAATCTTGTGATTAGAGACAAACGAGACTGATGAGGTAATGGCTATTTTAGCAGGGGAATAATCACAGAAAATTGTGTATTGATGTAATTTATGAAAATAATCTTAAAGAGATTTAAAACCTTTAGAAACATGCTCATGTCTTTGTTTTTTCTTTTTGCCTTTTCTTGAGACAAGATGTCACTGTTAGTTCAGACTGGACTTAAACTTGTGATCCTCCTGCCTCAGATCGAGTGCTGGAATTCTAGACATATGCCACCCATCCTGGCCTCTAGAAATTTATGCATTTTTAATCTGATATAGAAACTAGAAGCTTGTAATAGTTAAAGATAGTCAACAATACATCTAACAGTAATTATAATAATATTTAGTATCTATCAGTTATATTTAGTACCAAATTGAGTTTTGTTGATGATATTACAAGAGACAACCTAGTCTGTACATTCCTGCAAGGAATTAAAAAGGTGATATTGAGTAATATTTGTCTGAAAGTGACCCTGGATTCAACTTCTATTAAATAAGAGAAATAATATTTCTCTATCCAGTCATCACCAATATGCTAAGAGTCCTTCGACACACACAAATATTTTCTTCATGGGATCGGCAATCCAGTCGGCTAATGATTAATATTATACACCCCTTTAGGTCTCAGGGCCACACTTTATGAGAGCAAATTTAAAACTGTTCTTTGTCTATTAAACGTTAGGTAGTAGTCCTTCTTTGGAATCTGGATCCTCTAGGGAAGCTGATGGATGCTACACATCTTTTCCTGGGTTCAGAGGGGGAAAAAAACCATAATGTGTATAATTTCAGAAGATATATTCACCTCCTGTCGTAGTCAGCCACATGCCACTGGGATGAATCTTCAAATCAGGCACGATTTGGGGGAGGAAAGTATTTATTGAAACTACAGATTGAGGGGAAGTTCCGTAACAGCGAAAGAGGCTGGCCCTCTTTCACAGGTCCGAGCAGAGAGAAAAACCCATCACCTACACCACATACAAAACAGCAAACAGGCAGGAGAGCCAAAGAGAGTTTCTTCTCCTTTATATAGGCTTAGGATGGGGTCTTACAACCCTTCCCCAGACTTAATGGCTTTCTGAGTCTGGAGTTTCCCTCCTGCACTGCCCACACAGGAAAGGATGTTTACTTCTAGCTTCTTTGAGCTTCCTTACATCTTGCCCCCTACTGAGAGGCTGCCTTCCTGTAAACATCCTCAGAGACGCACCCAAGATAATTAAAAAGATACAAGTTGACAACAAAACCTAACCATCACACCTCCTAAACCCCATTAAAGAACTTTTTTTTTTTTTTTGGTTTTTCGAGGTAGGGTCTTGAAAGACTCCCCCAAGGCCTCTCTCAGGAGAGCGTACCCCAAAACTCCAATAATCACACCAGCAGATGCAAAAGCAAGAGGATTTTATTCTTCGGCTACGTAGTCGGGCTCCACAAGCAGGCAGATGAATGTTTAGGCAAGATGGAGCCCCGAAGAATAAAGGAGCAGGGTATTTATGGACAGGAGCTATTTAATTATAATACAGCTTAGGTCACAGGGTGTGTGGTATTTTTATTGGCTCCTTTTCTGTATCTGTATGCCTCTTGATTGGTTATTTCTTTGGAGCCACATCCCAGGGCCAGCCCACATTTTAGGACAGCCATATGCTTTCTTATATGGTGTCTTTTTTTTTTTATTTTCTGGTCTTTGTGATCAGACATTTTTTAGGGAGGGGGAAGTAAGTCTAAAAATGGAGTCTGCTTTATAAAATGGAGTCTGCTTTATAAAATGGATTCTTCAGTCTCGCTCTAGTCCAGGCTGACCTGGAATTCACTATGTAGTCTCAGGGTGGCCTTGAACTCATGGCGATCCTCCTACCTCTGCCTCCTGAGTGCTGGGATTAAAGTGTGCGCCACCTATTCCTCTGTGATTCCCACCTCTGCGCTTCCCCCATGGGTTCCCCTATGCCTGGATTGCTGTCTTCTTCCCCACATTAATCTATGAACATCTTTTCTTTACCTCCATGAAGTTTTCCCTGACCTTCCTTTTTTTTTTTTTTTTCTTTTGCGGGATTCAGCCCAATCTGGGAGCTGAGGAAAACATTCAGTATCATTATCTCTTACTCATGCAAATTTTACTATCTAATGTAAACTTAATTCCTTAAATTCATAATTTTGATAAGAACACTTCCTACCATACATCACTCCTTAAAGGCCATCACAAGGATTATATAATTAACTAGTTAACTAATTAAAAATTAAGACACCTAAAGTCCAATTGGATGAAGCAACTCCTGATTAAAAATGAAAAACACTAACTTACAAGACAGAACTCCAGGGTTCAACCACCACTAACTGATTCACCATAAGACATTTCTTTCCTTAATGTTCATTTTTCTTATGTAAATTAAGTAAAATACATATGACTATGTGACTATGTTTTATAAAATACTAAATGATATGTGACTTTTCACAGCACTATTGTATTAGTCAAAATTCTGTCGCTGTGACAAATAATAAAATCCACTTAAAAGGAAAAGATGAATTTTGTTTCGCAGTTCGAACCACTTCGGTCCATGGACACTGGCCCTTAGGCAGTGGAGTGTGATGGTGTGAACACACAGTGGTCTGTTCTTTTCATGGTTGCCAAGAACACTCCACACAATGGCACCACAGGATGGACATCCAAGATCCCAACGGTAGAAACCATCATTGTCTTAACATGGCCATTAAAAAGCAACCAATTCAAATGTTGACAAAATAACTCAATTGTTTTAACTCCCTTGACTTTCTTTAAGCTATGTGTAAGGTTGAAAATTTCATCAATTGGTATTTCACATTGTGGTGCTGATACCCCCTCCAGCTTCCTTTGTTCCTCCCCCCACCAAGTATTTAAATTCAGTCAAAATTTATTCCATGTGAGTTAGTCTAACCAGGCTTTATTTCAGAGATCCTTACCATGAAGGCTAGGGGACATAAAGCTACCTGTGTGACACGGGGGTTCCAGGAAGCAACTGGAATTGTATGCAAAATTAGTGTGAATTATTTCCGTGCTTCTTGATTGCCATGTGAAGAATTATGATGGTTTCTATAGTCTATAGTTTTCATCAACCCTCCAAACCCATGACCATAAATAGTCTATGGACTTCTACTAAAGCTTAAATGAACCTGCAATGCTAACTGAAGTTAGACTCCATTAGGATAACAGTGAACAGGGTCCCACATTTTGTGGGAATGGGAACGTAGCTTCAAGAATTATCTAAAGAAGCACTAAGAGGGCATGACTTGGACTGGACAGTGGAACTAGGAAGGAAAAGGTGGATGAAAGCGGCCTCTTTAGAAATTAGTCTTGGGCTGGAGATGTGGCTTAGTGGTTAAGGTGCTTGGCTGCAAAGCCTAACAACCCAGGTTTGATTCCCCAGTAGCCACATAAGGCCAGGTGCACAAAGTGGCTCATGCATCTGGAGTTCATTTGCAGCGTCTAGGGGCCCTGTGTACCCATTCACTCTCTGTCTCTCTCTGCTTGCAAGCAAACAAATAAATAATAGAAGTTTGTTTCCTGTGCTTTGGACGTGTTCATGGACTCCACAATGGTGTGCTTAGCTGTGTCTCTGCCTCATTATGGAGCCTTCATCTTCCCTCTGGCCTTCCATCTTTTTGAACTTTAATGCATAAAAAATTTATCCATAAGATTGGAAGAATATAACTTGTGGTTCCTGTGGGTGAGTAAGGGATAAAGATTGTTTTTTTCAGCCGCACTATAGAGAAAGCTGGATGGAGAGCCTACTGGAAGGAAAAGTTGTTTTGTTTTTGTTTTTTTTTTCTGGGAGAGAGAACAGACATATATTTCTAGTGAAAGGAACATTTGAAAAAAACAGCAAGGACCCTAAAGAGTTAAGAAGGGTTGTTGCAGTGTGACCCTTTCTACAACTTTCATCTTGGTGGTTCAGCAACATCTAGGCTATAAAGATTGTCATCGCTCACAAATGTAGAATAATTTTCAACATTGTATTGAGCAGTCTTCTAAAGAACTTCTCTGGCTCTGACCCCAGATGTTCTCATAGATTTGGTCTTCAACGTCAGTGCTTTAAAAGTCCTGCAGGTGATCTACTGTGACTTTAAAACCACTGGCTCGGGGTCTAAAAAAGTGGGTTTCTATCATCCGGTTCATCAGTCCTCAAGGATGCTTCTAGATTCTGGGTGGGCTTGAGGAGATGCTCAGTAGGCAAGGGGCTTGCAGCACCAGCATGAGAACTTGAATCCAGGTCCCCAGTTGGGCTCAGGGATACATGCCTGTAATCCAAGAGCTGGGGAGGCAGAGACGGGGAAGATCCCTAAGACTTGCTGGCCAATAGTCTATCTGAATGGGTGACCTCTGAGAGGTCAGAGAGAGACCCTGTCTCAAAAAAAAAAGGTAAAGAGTGACTGAGGAAGTCACACAACGTGTGCCCATGCATATATGAACACACACAAAATAAAAAAAAAAGAATCAAGACAGACCAATTAATTTAAAATCTCTACGGGGTTATACTTATACCTTAAAAATAGGATGAGAAATCGGATAGGCTGCTTCCTAATTTCCAAAACTATCTCACTGGCAAAATGTATTTACCCATATCTCATTTCTGTACTAAGCAAGTGAAAAAGCTAGCAAGAGTCTACCCAAGCCTGACCCTACCCTGAGGACAAAGGAGGAGCCAGATATTTGGGATAAAAGAGAGTATTTCACCCCACCTTTACTTTGCTTAAAGCATTAGTGATTTGGATTGGTTTCTCATTAAAAGCAGTGCAGAGTGGTAAGTGCAAGAACTCTGTGTTAAAGGCATATGGCATAAAAGAAAAATAGCATCTTAGAAGCTTGGCCTGATGGAAAACCATGAAAGCCATTGTTCTATGGCAAGAAGGCCTCTTTCTATTACTTCACGCTAGTGGGAAGGTATTGTTCACTACAGGCACATTTGGGGCTCAAGTTTGTATATGACTATGCACATATGCATGCAAACTCATAATTCATGGATCAATTCATAAGCATATGCAAGCCTGGATACATGCAACCATGCACACACAGAAGTTCTTAGAAATAATTGCATGTCTAAATCCCCCCCACACACACACTGCCATGATTTTTCCAGCTGTGCCTGCACATTCTGCTCCTGCTTATAATATATGGGAACAGCTGACTGGCTGTGATGACTGGTCCAGTGATCAGGGCAATGAACTAGGTTGCCAGAAACCCATAAAAGGCTCATTCACTTGAAAAAAGCCAGTGTTTTGTATTTTGTTGAGATTGGTTCCTTGCTTGCAGAGAGAAGAACTGGAATGACTGGGCACACCTGCATTTTGTCACTGGCATCTGCAGCAGGCCATGAGTTTGGGAAAGCCCCCATGACCATCCTTAGAGCATCTCAACGTCACTCCAGGATTTTTGGTGCTGTTGTTTCAGTACAAAAAAAAATCAGGTGGGTGGGGAGGGGTCAGAAAGAAGGTGAATCAAAAGTCTAACCCTGGGGGCTAGTGGGTGTCTGGGGGCCAGTGCCAGAACAATGGAGCTGACCTCCATCATCTCACGTCAGACTGGACTTCACCCAAGAGACCAATGCCAAAAGATTGCGTTATCAAAGGACCTACAGAGCAGAAAGTATACTTGACATGGAAAATGCCTTTCTACTGACACATGGAAGAGAATTCAGATAGGATTTGTTTTGCTTTATAACAACAGGCTAAAGAAATACAACGAGAACCATAATCATGATGCCAACTGCCATTACAGAATTCCTCAATTGGGTAGAGTTCTAGGCTAGCTTTTTCAAAATGCCACTCACAGTGACTCGGTGATTAGAATAGATTTGCTCCCAAGACTGTTGTCCTTTCCCTCTGCTTCTATGAGTCAGGGACGGAGGGAAGTGAGGGCAGCATAGACTCATTCAATATTTATTAAGTGGTCAGCAGAGAGGACACTGGGATAAAAGGCTTGGAGGCAGGAGTAAGCAAAGCTGTGTGGAAAAGGACAGAGAGACTCTAGAGAGAACTGGTTTGGAATTCTGGACCTTCCTATGAGTGATGCAACCCAGGAGAGTTGTCTATTCTCTATGCCTCAGTTTGCTTCTCTGTAAGTTATGGGCAGCAATAGAATCTACCCCAAGCGGGTAGGTGCTACCAGGACCAAGTGAGAGCATTGCAGTGCTTACTATGGACCTCTCGGCCACCTTGCTTTTGCATCCTGCATCCTGCATCCAGCTTATTGCCACATCCTCTAGATTCTAGCTGCACAGGGTCTCTTCTGTCACTTCCCCTTCTTTGTCCCCACAGCTTCCCATCTGAGGTTCTGTAGCAGCGTCCCCACTCGCCTCTTCACCTTCCTCTTTTCTCTTCTCAGTCTGTTCTACACACCAAGAGCAAATAAATCTTCTGCAACTGCATTCGCTCCACAGCCTTGCCTGAGTGCCTAGTACCCAAATAATGTCTCTGTGGAAAGATTTCCCAGGCCTGACTCCTCTCAGAACCCCACATATCTGCTAGACATCCACCCCAAGCAGGAGGCACACAGATGAACACGTTGGGGGCTCCATGCACCCATGACTTTGGCACGGGATCACCCATAGCTGTCATCCTTCTCTCTCTCTCCTCTACTTTTTCCCTGTCACCCACCTGAAGGCTTGTTAAAATTATACCCATTTCTTACCTTTGAGCTAAAGGCCCCTCCTCTGTGGATAAGCCTCCTTTCCATCTCCATCAACATCAACACAGCTCATCCATAGACCCCTTGCAGCCTTTTCTGGAGAGCTCAATAAATCACTTGCTTCCCCTGTGATACAGTTGTATGTGTTTATGTAATCTGTTGCCACTGTAATCTTTTTCAGGGCCTGTCCCCAGGCTTTCTCATCTCTGTCAGTTTCCTCCACAGCATCTCAACTCTGTTGGAACATCTAACAATGATGCTTTTGCAAGGGCCTGTGCAAGACACACAGAAAGATGTGTGTAATCAAGTCTTGAAACTTTCCAGGCTAAGAGTAACAATTGGAGGGTATGTTTCCATCACTGAGCTAAAGCTACTTGAAGGCATACATATTATTATTGTGGAGACAGTGTCATGCATTTTCAAAGCATGTGGAAAATATTCCCTAAGCAAACTTACCCTTTGTCCCTATTAATAATTAGTGTTCCTAAGCACCTGGGTTCCTCTAAGGGAATAGATTGTTTAGTAGCAAGTAACCCTAATCTTCAGGACAGACACACTGTTTTAGGACTTTTTGTTTTGGGGATAATATTTCACATAGCTCAGGCTGACCTTGAACTCACTATGTGATTGAGGATGACCTGTGCCTCCAAGCACTAACATAGTATATGATTACTATCATACCTGGTGATATAGACATTTTCCATAGCAAGTTAATGAACAGATGTTTTGGTTTGAAAATCAGTCCAATATAGAATCTTCTTTCAGGGTCTGATCCTTGCTAGCAAGGTGCTGAGGGCTGCTACATATACAAATGGCCAAGACTTGGCTCTGGACCTGGATGTCTGATGGAAAAGGAAAAGACCCAAACACCTTTCAAGAGCCCATTTCTTCTTGCCTTAAAACTAACCTAACAGCTCCGTTGGGATTCAGTGATTCTCAGGTTTTCTAGCTCACTCCAAGCCTGTGGAACTCACTGAGCCTCCTGCATTCTTCTCAGGACTGGGTCATGAGAATGGAGGCCTGGGCCAAGAGGTCACAGAAAGTAAGACCTAATGAGTCAACCCACTTGGGCTTTCTCCCCTTCCCTTAGGGACCTCTGGGTGTCTCCCACTCCTCCTTGCTCCGGTGGGAGCTGCACCACCCCTCCAAGGCTTGCTTTGCTTTGATTAGAGTCTAAATGTCAGCCCATGAATGTGTGTGCATCTGTCTCTGCTAAACTGTGATGTTATGCAAGTTGCTGGGAATCGTATATATCAATATGCAAATGTATGCAATAACTAATGTGTAACTTAGTGTTTTTACTTTTGAGCCAAATGATGATATGTGACTACTTAAGACCATTTTATTTCCTGCAGAAACTTTGGGTTCTGTGTGAATAAATACACACACATATATGTATGTATATGTATATATATACATACACACATGTATATGTATATATATATATATATATATATATATATATATATATATATATATATATATATGGCTTGAGTGGTTAGCTATTGTCTCAGTGGCTGTCTTAGCACTAGAAGGCAATCCAAGGGGATGTCAGCAAAGGGTGGAGTATCTTGGAACTGGCTGTAAAACAAAGCAAAAAGAGAGGTGTATAAGCTGCTAGCATATGAAAGCCAAGAAAGAAATCTTTAAGCTGAAGATAGTGAGCAAAGACATTTTTAAATGGCACAGTGTGAGCTGAAAAATGTTTTGCTAACCAGTCCTAGGAGACTTGAGCTCCACACCAGAGAAAGAGGAATCAATAATCTTCAATGACCTGAAAAGAAAGGAGATCCGTGGAAATCCTCACACACACCATAAAATTAACAAGGAAAGAAAGCACAAGTCTGCTATATGGGTCTACATAGTTAGAAAAATAGAATTGTTATGAAAGCAAAGGCTTGGTATTTCCTACTCATTTTATTGTACAATAAATCATGAGACTTAAACATATTGGATGTTTGAGAGACTTTATTATTTAAAAAAAAAGACCAAGAGGTTTTTTTCCCCCCTTATTCTCAATTTTCTGCTCTTACTGTTCAAAGATGGCCAAGGTCATCTCTCACTGCCAGGACAGCTCCACCATGCATAGCCAGACATGTAGGCTAATAATTCAAGGTGTGTGTGTGTGTGTGTGTGTGTGTGTGTGTGTGTGTGTGTGTATTTGTCAAGTAGCTTCCCACTCATGTTATGCAAGCCTGACTCTCCAGGCAGGATGCATGAAGTCCCCAAGGGGATTTAGCAGAGGTCCTGATGAGCTAGAGTGCAGGGTCAGATTCAAAACGCTTAGCTTTGTCCCCATGTTTGGACAATAAGCAAGACAGGACATGAGAGGTGATTCCCAGTCTGCCATGGGTTTTGTATACAGAGATGTATCATTGTGCAGGTGCCTCTGTGACATGCGCAATGTCATAATTTCTCTTCTCTACTCCTTTCTCTCCTTAGCTCCACTAGGCTCTCAATTTCCACTTCTCAGGGCCACATGCATACTGTACAACCATTGTGGGTCACATGTGACAAAAAGCAAATACAGATGCTTAACTAAACTTAGCTACATAAACAGTACAGTGTCCAGCTAGAGACGTAGCTCAGTTGGTGGCGAAGTCAGCCACATGCTGCTGGGATGAATCTTCAAACCAGGCACAATTTGAGGGAGGAAAGTATTTATTGAAACTACAGATTGAGGGGAAGTTCCATAACAGTGAAAGAGGCTGGCCCTCTTTCACAGGTCCAAACAGAGAGAAAAACCCATCACCTACACCACACACACAGAACAAGAAACAGGCAGGAGAGCCAAGGAGAGAATTTATTCCCCTTTATATAGGCTTAGGGTGGGGTCTTACAACCCTTTCCCAGACTTAATGGCTTCCTGAGTCTCTGGAATTTCCTTCCTGCATGGCCCACACAGGAAAGGATGTTTATTTCTAGCTTCTTTACATCCTGCCCCTTGCTGAGAGGCTGCCTTCCTGTAAACATCCTCAGATACCTACCCAAGATAATTAAAAAGATCAAGTTAACAACAAAACCTAACCATCACGGTTGGTATAGTACTTGCTTAGCATGCATGAAGCCATGGGTTTCACCCCAGCCCTGAATAAACTAGGTGTGATGGTACACACCTTTAATTTCAGGTAGAAGGTACACAATAGGTAGCACATCAGTCTAATAATTTTAGGTAGAGAAAGAAGGATCAGATGTTCAAGGACATCATCAGCAACACTGAGAGTTCTAGGCTGGTCTGAGCTACATAAAACTATCTAAAAAAACTCCAAATACCCACAGAGCAGAGAAGAGGTTTGGAGACACCATCAGGAGCCTTGTAGCCAGGATCCTTCTAGACTGGCCAGAAGCTTTTGTCCTTGTGGTGGTAGGAGGGATACTTTAAGTACTGCATGCCGTCTACACTCTACGCTGGAAGAAGGGAAGAAGGGAGATTGGCACACACCAGCAGGGACTCTTCTTTTTATAAAATAATAGCTTTTCTAGAAGCCTCTCCCTGTAGTCCTCAATTATATCTTCAATCTGGGTCATGTGGCAACTCCTACCTGCAACAGAGCCTAAGGAAGTGATTTTTTTTTTTTGCATGTGGATGTGTGTGGTATATGTATGTGCATCTGTGTTTGGGGGGGTGCACACATGTGTGTGTGGAGGCCAGAGGTCAGCACTGGATGTCTTCCTCAATCATGATGTACATTATTTATTGAGACAAGGTCTCTCACTGAACCCAGAGCCAGTTTTCAGAAGAATGCTACAGTCTCTTCTAAGTGCCGGATTCCAAGTCCCTCCCAATCTGCCACAACTAAAATATATGTGAATGTTGAGGATCCAAACCCTGATACTCACGCTTGCATGGCAAACTCTTTACTGACTGTACCTTCTGCCAAACCCAGAAGCAATCATTTTTAATTGGCTATGTCATCATCCAAACAAATTTACATTGTCATTGTTAAAAATTAGCTGATATTGGGTAAATAATTAGTTAATCAAGAATATTGGGGTGATTCCACAGCGGTTAAAGGCACTTGTTTGCAAAGCTTGCCAGCCCAGGTTCAAATCCTCAGTACCCATGTAAAACCAGATGCACACAGTGGTGTATGCATTTGAGTTTATTTTCAGTAACAGGAGGCCCTGGCACAACCATTCTCTCTCTCTCTCTCTCTCATAAATAAAAAATATTTTAAAAATATTTTTATTTATTCATTTGCAAGCAGGGAAAGACAGAGACACACACACACAGACACACACACACAGAGAGAGAGAGAGAGAGAGAGAGAGAGAGAGAGAGAGAGAGAGAGAGAGAGAGAGAGAGAGAGAATGGGAACATCAGGGCCTGCAGCCACTGTAAACAAACTCCATATGGATACACCCCTTTGTACATCTGGCTACCCATGTAAAGCCAGGTGCACAAAGTGGTGCACACAGCTGGCGTTCGTTTGCAGTGACTAGAGGCCCTGGCAAGCCCATTCATCTCCTTAGTCTCTCTACTTGCAAATAAATAAATAAAAATGTTTTTATAAAAGGTTAAGCAACAACTACCATATGAGCCAGCAATTCTGCCCCTAATACATAAATACACAAAAGATTGAAAACATAAACTGGGCTAGACAATACTTGTAGGTCAAAGGTGGAAGCAACCCAAATGTCCATCTCAGATGAGGGGACAAAAAGTGTAGTAGGTATAGACAAGGATATAATTCTGACAAAAAGAAAGAGAACGAAATCCTAATATCTGGATCAATAGTCCAAATATTCACACACACTAAAAAATAAATTATACAGTTCTAATTCTATAAGTATGAAGATAGGAACATTTAGGTAGAGGTTGCAGGAAGGGAAACTGGGTTGTTATTGGTTGGTAGTTACAGGGTTTCTGTGTAGGATGGTCAGAAGTTTTAGAAACAGTGGGAATGGTTACATGACCTTGTCAATGTAACAGATACCACTGAACTTTACACTTTAAAATGGCTAAATCAGGCCTGGTGATGCAAGGCTGAAATCATAGCTACTCAAGAGGCCGAGGCAGACAATCAAAAATTGCAGGGGTAGGGAGATGGCTCAGCCATCGAAGCCACTTGCTGACAAGCCTGCTGACACAGGTTTTATTCTTTTAGTCCCCATGTAAAGCCAGATACACAAAGTGGCGCATGTGCCTGAAGTTTATTTGCAATAGCAGGAGGCCCTGGCATGTCCACATTCTCTCTCTTTCTCTCACAAATAAATAATTAAAAAAAAATTCAAGGCCTGTTTAGTTCACACAGTGAGTTCAAGTCTAGCCTGCATAACTTAATGAGACCTTGCATTCAAATAAAAAGTTAAAAAGAGGGCTGTGTGGATGTATCCTAGATGGTATAGTGCTTGCTAGTGAGAGTGAGGTACAGGCACTGGGGACAAGTGGTTAAGATGGAAATGGGGTGGAAATGGCTAAAATGGCAAATTTTGGGATATATAATTTACATTATAAAATGTCATCGTAATATTTTATAATACTAGACATTATTTACCTCTTTCTTACTCTTATTATTCTTTCTGTGTCTACAGTGATATCTCCCCAGGCTACAATAAGTTGGCATCATCCTCCAATAGCAAATGGAACCTACATTTGTAGTGAAGGGCTAGATTTTTAAGTGTTCTCTGGGAATCCTCAACAATGTTGGGGAGAGCGAAGGGTTCTGAAGACCAGATGTTAAAGGGCCACAGCTGTACAGTGTTCCTTCAACAAAGTACTTCACAAGTTTTTGGCAATTCAAGTTACATTAAAACAAAGATCAGATAGAGCAGATATACTTTCAGTTAGACTGGAACATCTGTGAGGGGGGAGGCCATCTCAGCCCCAGACAACCAAAGTAAGCATCAGAACTGGTAGGCTCAAGGTTTTCTTTACAAAACACACCAGGCAAACACTATTTTAGGGAGTGAAATGCCTGAGTTCCAAATTAGCTACTTTTCTCATCACTGTGACAAATGCCTAACATATTAAGGAAAGAGGTATTTATTTTGGCTCATGGTTTCAGAGGTTCAGTTCATGGTCATTGGCTCCATTGATTCTGGGCATGTAAGCTGAGCATCAGGGTAATAATAGTTTCCAGCAGTGGCTACTCAAGGTGGGTAGGAAGCAGAGAGAACAGGGAGGTTCCAGGAGATCAGATATGACCTTGAAAGTAACCTGCCAGCCTCAGTAAAAGTGGACAGTGCTGGAGGAAGACATCCAGTGTCCATCTCTGACCTCCACACACACACCTGCACACATGTGCCCACATGCAGACAAATATGCATATACCATACACACAGCACACATACACACACACCACACACAACACACATACATACCACACACACATAGCACATACTACACACAACACACACATACTACGCATAACACATACTACACACAACACACATAGTACACATACACACACAACACACATATACACACATACCACACACAACACACACATACAACACAAATACACACACATTCAAAACCTAGGCATGAAGTAGGCATGTTTGATCCCAATTCCCAGTCTGTTACTTACTAGTTGAGTGATTTTTCCCAAGTGACTTCATCTCTCTAATTCTCAGCTTTAAGCCACTTGTAAAGAGATTTGGAAGTGTTGGAAGAATAAAATGTAATGTTACAAAGAGCATTGCATACTTAAAGGGCATACACTTTATGGTAAATAATAGCAATGGAATTTGTACGTTTCCCTTTTAAGTTTATTTGACAAAAATATATTGGGTACCTGCTAAATGTTAAGCATTGTCCTAGGCAAATGTGAAGTCTTCGAGCAAAATAGACTAAGTAAGCTTCTCAGACCTTGTGCTTGGCAGGGGTGGAAATAAAGCTTAACGACAAATGCATTGACATTAGTCATTAGTAGATGATGTTGGAGTTAATGAAGGACATGTCATAGTCAGACACA